>JAZDUH010000112.1:0-227500 GCA_036419115.1 Scarus forsteni | reverse complement strand
AGCAGCAGAGGAAAGCCGTTGTGATAGATGTAGCCATCCCAAGTGATAGCAACATCAAGAAAAAGGAACACCAGAAACTAGAGAAATACCAAGGGCTCAAAGAGGAGCTGGAGAAATCCTGGAAGGTGAAGGCAACAGTGGTGCCTGTGGTCATCGGGGCACTTGGGGTAGTGACCCCCACACTGGAGAAGTGGCTCCAACAGATCCCTGGAGAAACATCAGACATCTCACTCCAGAAGAGTGCAGTCCTAGGAACAGCTAAGATACTGCAGGAGCCTCAAGCTCCCAGGCCTCTGGTAGAGGACCCGAGCTGAAGAGGATGAACAGCCAGCCACCCCCACCAGGGGAGAGGG
The DNA here is from genome assembly GCA_036419115.1 of Scarus forsteni. NCBI lineage: Eukaryota > Metazoa > Chordata > Actinopteri > Labriformes > Labridae > Scarus > Scarus forsteni. The sequence continues at coordinate 227,147 of JAZDUH010000112.1, read as the reverse complement.
GGGTGGGTGAGTGAAGAGTTTTTTTCATATGTATATATATATACATACATATATATATACATATATATCTATATATATATATATATCTATATATATTTATATATATACACATATATATACATATACATATATATATATATATATATATATATACACACATATATATGTATATATATATATATATATATATATATATATATATAGATATATATATATATATATATATATATGTTGAGAGAGAGAGAGAGAGTGATATATAGCTGGCTACAAAACCTACGATACTAAGTTTTCCAAAAACTGCTTGTAGTCACACATTAAAACTACCGCTACGTAACTAGAAAGAGATACATTACCTCGTCGCTTTGCATCCTGTAAGTTGTTGAAAAAAGAAGTTGTAAAGCAATGCAGAGTTCTGAGGAAGATCCAAGTTGCATTTTTATTAGCATCACAACAAACACACGCTTTGGCTTCTGGTGCATTCCAGTTGTAGTCGGTTGGAATTTCTGAGTTCCGAGTAGGAGACTACAACTGGACTGCCCTCGAAGTCGGAATTTCCTACTGGGAACTCGGTGAAACCTCTCCACCCCCGAGTTGACAATCGAAGATGGATGCCCTCAGTGTGAACAGTTATTTAGCTCCTGTAATAATCAATTTATTTGCACTTCTGACTGGGGTGTGTCGCTCTAGATCAGCTGTATACATAGTATTGTTAGACTTATATTTACAAAAATGCTGCCATAGTGATAATCACATTCTTCATGTGATATTTGTGAACAACAACGCAGGGCGTGCTAACAACAGCTAACAATAGCCTGGTAGATCGGCATGTTTTTTTCCAACTTCAACTGGAACGCCGATAAGTCAGAGATGATGTCACTCCCAGTTCCGAGGTTACTGGAACGCAGCATTACGACAGTCGCCGCGCGTGCTCATGGGTAGCAGAGTCTTAATGTTGCTGGTAATAGATTCTCCTCACAGTCCCTTTAATATGTTCCTGTATTTACCTGTCAAAACGTGTTAAAGTTTTCTGTTTGAAGAGTAAAATTAAAAAAAAAAGTATTCCAGCAGAAGTTTTTGTTTAGTACTGCACTTTATTGAGTTTACGCCCTTTTGGATGTGGCAATAAATTAATAAACATACAGTGTGTTTGTTATCTACTTGTGTTTCTTTTAAGTGGTTAAATTTGCTCACTGTCTGCCAAAAATGTCCACCCAGCTCATGTCCTAAATCTGATAATCTGGCCCGACTGAATTTCTAATTGAATAGCCCTGCCTTAGCCTATCCCAGACCAACACAGAGATTGTACCAGCAACCCTTTTGCTGTGAAGCAAATATATTCAGTTTAAACCCTTTTGGTCAGTGTAGACTGTAGGAAGAATGCAGAGTCCTTGACAACATGGCGCCCAGCACACTCACCACAGAGTCGACCAGTCAACCAATCAAAGCAGCAAGCCCTCACCTCTGTAAGGTGGTGCTGTGGTCCAGTGAGGGTAGGGGGTTCTGTAAGGTGTGGTGGGCCGCACAGTGGTAATAGGTGTAGACCACGGACTCGGTGTAGGACTAAAGTAATTGGTGGGGGAGAAGTGAATCCCACCTCCCTGGCTGGACAGTGTGAACATCTTTCCATTTAAATTTGCTCTCGAGGTTCCTGCAGAAAAAAACAGGGAAGAGAAAACAAGGAAGTAAGTAACCATCACTTTAGTCCACATCGCCCAGCCCTAACTGAAGCCTTATTTTTCTCTTGTTACATCAACAACCTAACCTTGCACAGCAGCTGGATCCACCTGATTCAATGTCCGTAATCAGTCACATTTTGCAAAGCAATGCTATTCCTTGGTGTGTATATGAGTTGTTTGTCCCTATGTGTTACTGTAACTTTGTATTTGTTGTTTTGTTTGTGGCTTTAATTTGTGTATTGCTATTTCTTTTTGTGTTTTAATTTGTTGTCACTGTTTGTTCATGTGTCCTTCTGTATTTAATTTGTTAGTTAATATTTGTTGTTTTGTTTGTGGCTTTAATTTTTGTATTTGCTTTTTCTTGTTGGGTTTATGGTTAGTTTGTTACTGTTTGTGACTGTGCCTTTGTATTTTATTTGTGATTTGTTGTTTTGCTTTTGCACTTTTTTGTTCTCATAATATAATGTATTATTAAATTATTTTTAGGGCTGTCACTTTGGTGCATTAATTAGATTAATTAATTACACCGCAAATTAATGCGTTAAAAAAATTAATCGCGATTAATCATAGCACACAAACATTTTGATATTGTCCAGCTGGAGGACCCGTACATGGCAGTGGCACGTGTCACTTCACACATGCGTCTGTAGTCAAACCAAACAAAGCCCAGGTGACAACAGGAATGGCATATTTAAGACTTAGTCTTATTTTATTTTTGAATTTATTTATCTATATTTTGACTACATTCTTTAATAATGCATCAGGCCTAATTGTTTTGCTGGATGTCCTCGACCTTTTTCTTATTTTGAATTTGATTTATGAAACACACTTAAAGTGTAATTTGAGTTGCCTGTTTGAGCTTAGAATTTTCTGGACAAGTTGCCCTGACTTTGGTTTGATTTATTCACCAATAAAAATGTGGATTTACAAATCTTCACTTCTTAGTGTATTCATTTGATTAGTCCTGCACTACAATTTTATAATATCCTAGAATTCAAATTCTTTATTTGAGTACTTTAAGTAGATATGAGATGAAAATGCGATTAATTAGATTAATTAATTATAAATCTGGTAATTAGATTAATTTTTTTAATCGTCTGACAGCACTAATTATTTTGTTATTCTGCACATTTTTAACAGATGTTTACAAAGTGCTTCGATGGTTTATTCTGCCATTTGTACAATGTATATGTATTTTTTTTGTTTTTGTTTAAGTTTGAGCACTGGTATTTTTTGTTGTGTATTTGATTTGTTTGCCAATATTTGTTGCTTTGCTTTTGTATTTAATTTGTTTGTGATTTTTTTTGGTGGGGTTTAATTTGTCTATTGCTATTTCTTTTTGTGTCTTGATTAATTTGTCACTACTCATTACCATGCATTTTTATTTAATTTGTAAATTTGTTTATTGTTTTGTTTTTGCACTTCTTCATTCTTGTAATTTATGCATTATTGATAGTGTTCATTATTCTGCATATTTAAATTATTTATTGTATTGTTTTGTTTTTGGTTTTAATTTGTGTATTGCTATTTTCAGTTGTGTACTAGATTTGTTTGTCATTATTTGTTACCATGCTTTTGTATTTCAGTTGTTTGTGACTATTTGCTATGTCTTGTTGTGTTTTGATGTATTTGTCACTGCTCAATACCGTGCATTTGTATGTAATTTGTGATTTGTTTGTTGCTTTGCTTTTGCACTTTTTTATTCTTGTAATAAAATGTTTCATTAATAGCTTTCATTATTCTGCTTATTTTAAAACAGATGTTTACAAAGTGCTTTGATTGCTAATTTTGCTATTTGCCAATGTATTTTTGTATTGTTTTGTTTTTGTTATTAATTTGTATTTTTTATATTCCAGCCTATTTCTGTATCATTATTTATTTAATCTGTATTTAATTTGACTATAATCTGATGATGTGTTTTTAGTTTAAATGTTTCTATGTCCTCATGTGCTGTGTTTTGTGTGGACCCTCTCAGATGTCAGTGTTTGTTACCTGGTGTCGTCCACACTGTTGTCGGCCATGGTTTTTCTGTAGCTCCTTCAGCAGGTCTTTTGTCCTCAGTGACGGAGCCGAAGGTAAATCCAGAGTTCAAGATGAGCAGCGCTGCAGACGTCAGCGACAGCGTCATCACCTTGGCAACATAAAACAGCTTCATCTTTATCCTAAAGAGTCAGCAGTTATAACTCCTGTATCCTCTGTAAGTGTTTTTCTGTTTGAGTTCCCCAGAAAAGGCTGCAAGTCAGTTCGTGAACTTTCATTTCCTGGTAAAAACGTCAGCAGACACTTTAAGTTTCGTTTCTGGCCCCACCACCCCCAACACAGACTGTATGGCACGCCAAGAAGGTCAGAATTCCTCAGTATGAGGCAGCGTTTCCTGGACTGTATGGAGGGCCAAGAGAGTCAAAAAAGATCAATATCAGGTAGTCTGTTTTCGAATAAGAGCGCGTACAGAGCGTACTGATTCGACCAAAATGTAGTATGCAGTATACAGTATGCGATCAAAAAGCGAAGTTGCAGTATGCAAAAAATACCCGAATGACGTACTGATCCTGGAAAAAATTCACAGTATGCATCCGACTAATCTGCTTCACCACTGTTACCCACAATGCAAAGCACCTGAAGTGAAGTTTCAATAACTGGAGCAGCACAAGAAAATAAATATTTATTTTATTTATTTAACCTTTATTTAACAGATAAAACCCACTGAGATCAGGATCTCATTTACAAGGGTAACCTGGCCAAGAGGTCCGCAGCACACGTCATAATTATTCAGGTTCATGTTAAAAGTTTAAGGCAATAGATAGCCACTACTTTCTATCTTTACCTTTTCAACATGTAATAGTGTGTAATAAGTTGTAAAAAGGTCAGTTGTTGTTGTTTTTCCATTAATGATTCATAACGGCTGGACAGTGGTGTTACGAACCGTCCTATACCTGCAAGATTATTAGTTTAAACCACTGAAAAGTCTGACATTTTACTGCTACGTTCTGTATTTCTCCTCTGTATTTCTACCACCTTAAATTTTCCTGCTTCTCTTCATTCTTCATACTGTATTGTGCGTGTGTCTGATGTTTATTCTTGTACTGTTTTTTTTTTCTTTTGAGTGGCCCTAATACGCCGTTGCGTGCCATCACAAAAAAAATTATAAATAATTCCTCTCCGAAATAATAACTATTCTCCACCATTGACTGTTTCATATAAAATGCTGCTTCTGGCAATATCTTTGCAGATTATTAACTGAAATGTCAACATGTACTCATGGTTTGTTTGTTTTGTACAATTAAAATTAAGTTTGGGAAATAGCCTACCTCCGCTTTGCTCAAACTGGAAACCAGAGTAGCATACTACAAAATAAACGTAACAGAACAGTCATACTACATACTACATTAGAGCGTAGTTGGCAGTATGCATGCCGACTACATACTACTTTCATATGCAGTACGTAGTAGGCGAATTCGAAAATGGCCATAGAGTTTACAGACTGTATGGGAGGCCAAGAGAGTCAAAAGTGATCAATATCAGGTTGCATTTACAGGCTAAAGGAATGCAAAGGGGAAAAAATATGTTTTATAAATGATCCGTCTGGTTTAGGTGCAACTACTGAATAAAAGATTTGGACTGACCTGTCCTTCAGTATGGTAAGTTTTAGCCACTTTCTCCTTTCTTTGTTTTTAAAATTCAGCTTGTTAGAGAAGTTTGGTGTAATGTTTCTGTGAAATTTTTCCTCTAACATTGTCCATATATGGAGAGACAGACTTTCAGTTACCAGTCAACGACTAACAAATCTTATATTAATTTGATGACTATTAATTAAAGTAAAACGTGCAGCATAAACTATTTTTTTTGTTTCTAAAATGGTTAATACACCAGTATGTAGCAGCTCTTTGACAGAAATTATGTGTTAATGCTACAAAAATTGTTACTGTTATCCAAGACGTTTCAAATTAACTGTTCTACAAAAACAAAAGTAAAATGGTAACAGTCATTAATATTATTCCCTGATTAGGATGTCATAGTACAGTTTAATTCTTACATTCCTGAAGAGAAAAATTAGTTTTCTTGGTTGAACACTATCTTGGTTAATTCCTGACTTCTCAGAGAACTGAAAATGAAATTCCCCTTTGTTACTCAAAATGTTTGTCTAATTACATTTTCTGCTTTTAACAAGTTTTCTTTTTAAGATTCCTAAAATATTGAAGTTTTCTTGTTTTTCTTTCCTGCCTTTCTTAACTCCGTGCCAACTCTGGTGAATCAATGACCTTTAACTAAAGTCACTGAATAAATAAATTCACAGTGATTACAGTTCAACAAGAAACATTAAAAGCTGAGAACAAAGACCTGCTTTCGCATCGTATAAAATTATCTTTATGTGTCTGATGGTTCAGTTGCATGTCTTCGATGTCCAGTTAATAAAAGTTTCTCTCCTTCCTTTTTTGATTTTTTTAATACACAGCGACAGCAAGAGAAAATGAAGTCAAAGCGTGAGTACAAGTTTAATTTTGTTCGTGAAAGTATAGCTTTACATGTGCTTTAATCAAATCTCTAACATATATCTTCATTTTATGATTTATCATCATTTCTCCTTGTGGATTTTTTTATTCATTTTCTTAAGAACAAAGACAAATGTTGGACAAAAACATGGCTCTAAAGGTTCCATTTAAACCCTTCATTCATGGACATCATCTTTTTCTTGTTTCCAGACTTCATGGTTTTCCTCTCTCCTTTTCTGTGATGCCCTTTCTTCCTCTGGCTTCTGATTTGCCACCCCATCCGATTGTCATAGGCGTCCTCCAGCAGCGTGCCTCCATTGGGGGAGTAGCTGATGTCGGACCATGTGAGGGCATTTCCAGGGTTCGACCTGAAAAAGAAAAAGACGGGTTCATATAGTAATTTTATTATTATTTTTATTATTATTATTATAAGGTTGTTTTTGTTTGTTTTTTTATTGTATTTTGAGTATTGTACATTTGCTTACCTGTCATAGCCAATACTGGTAATGTTATTATTATTTTGTTATACCCTGTTTTGTGTTTCTCCTTTTGTGGATGTGATAACTTTAATGTGTTGTTGTGTACATTTTTATTTTTTTTTCCTTTGTTTTGCAGCACTGTCTGGTCATGGGGAGGGGTATTGTGTGTTGTGTTGAAAGTTAAAAATTTCAATAAAATGTTTATTTAAAAAATACTGAAACTGGCTGATACTGGCTCACAGGTGGATGTCTTTAAAACAGATCAAATGTGAAGTCATTCCCGATAAAACTGATTCAATTGCAGCTTTTTAGAGGCTGTTTAAATGCTTGTAGATACAAAACAACCAAAAATATCCTTTAAACAGTGGTAAGTTTTCCGTCTTATTTTCAAAATTGGACAATACTATAGGGGCCAAATGGGAAGCTCTGGGGGGCCTGATTTGGCCCCCGGGCCTCCAGTTGATGATCACTGATCTAAGTCATCGCTCACACTTCCTCCTGCTCTAAAGGAAGCTTGGCAAGATCGATCTGCGTGGTTACAGACATCAAATCAGGTGGATCCATCTGCACTGCAAGGCTAGAGGCACTTACCAAAAGATATCCTTGTTCATGTAGTTGTAGACTTCTATGTAGCTCAGAGGATAATCCCACACCTGGATGTCCGTCACCTGGCCATTGAAAGCTGGAATGGTGATTACGGGCTCACCTGACCACACGTACTGAGCAGAGACAAACATGGAGACACATAAGAGACGTTTTTGAAGACTGAAGCCTCAGGTTTATCCTGTCAGAGATAGAGATGGGAATCAAAAACCAACTCAGGTTTAGAATCGACATCATTACCCTTTTTGTTTATCAATTCCCATGTCAAATCTTTCCACTGACAGGGTTAGAGTGAGTCAGAACTGTGGCTTAATTTTAGCCAAAAAGACGCTTAATGCACAACGTCCTGTGAGCAGAAACACCAGCAGCTTGTTGAAGTGTTTATCTATGCAGCACAGTATCAGAAGAGTCACGTCATTTATATTGTTGTAGCTCTACAGACCATCAGAGAGCCGTAAATCTCACCTCTAAAGCATTGCCACAGAAAAGCAGCACACCAGAAACCCACTTGGAGTTGCAAGAGTTATCTTCCTGTCTCATTTTATAACTGTATTGAATGGCTGACGTGCAGCCTCTGTTCATTTACGGGGAGAAAACAATTGTGTTTATGGTAAGCAGAGGAAGGCTGCAGGTGGTAAGAAGAAATACCCCTTGGAAAGCACAGGAGAGTTTTGGAAGCTATACAACAGAACGAAGCCGAGGAAGAGAGCAATCGAGCTGCAAAGAAAAGACGAATGAGGGTAAGCTAACGATAGCTACCGCTAGCATGCTAGGTCGTCGTGCTCATGACTCATCAATGTCGATGACGACATTGTCTGACCGATCAGTAGACGGCAGTCGGTGACGTCATCTTTTAGTAACGACTCAGCTCTCTTGGAACCAGAGCGGAGAAGGTACTAAAACTAGCTTGTTTTAGGAGGTACCAGGCCAGTGGAAACACGCTGCAAATCAAGTAGAGCTGAGTAGAGTAGAGCCAAGGCGTGCCAGTGGAAAAGGGCCATTAGCAGCAAGAGTCGGTGAAGACCAAAAAAGATCAAGAAAACTTGCTTTTTGCTCTTGTTGTCCCTAAAACTCACCCAAAGACAACATGGTGGATCGTTATGTAAGCCTCCACAGAGGGGGGACCCACGGTACATAGATATAAAAATCTTTTTCTAACTTAATAAGAAGAAAATGAAAGTTTTACGAGGATGATTATACACCTATGTCAACTAACTTTACATACCAATTGAAACATGATACTCTTGATTCACCATTTCTGTTTGACGACATGCTGCCAACTTCTATAAACTACACATATTAAAATGATCAGATTTTGGTGGCGATCCAGATAACTGCTATTAGGAAATGATCATTTTTGCTCAATAACTGTGTATCTAATAATGATTTAAACTTGATTCTGAGTGCTAGGTGTTGGTTTTCAGGATCATGAATCACGTTACGATGCTAGCTTTATCATGGAACTATTGCTTATAGATACAACAGCAATATGAGTGCTACCTTGGCGGAGGTTTGTGCTCTCTGAGTGCTACCTAGTTGTCTTTGTGGTAACTTTTCAGCCAGGAAACGAAAAAAATAAAATCACCCATGAGAACGTTGCCTACTGCCTATCACAATCGTCAAGTGACTCTTTTTCCACTGCCAGAAGACTTGGGTCTAACAGCAGCAGACAAGCTGTGTGGCTGTTTATTTTCCTCTGGTGCATCAAGCTGATGTCATGACATTGATGACACCATCAGCTCAACAAAACACGTCCATGTGAACAATAGAAAGGAACATGGAAGACGTTGACGCAGTGATTAAAAGGTGGATGGAATTGGTTGCTGAGATGGCAAAGAGTCATGTAAGTTACAGACAAAGGGGACAGGCACCATATTATGCCGTGAGAATGTTATGCCAACGTCATCTGTAAATTAGCGGGTCGACTCAGGTGTGATGTTCCCTTTGGAGCTGATTGGACTCGAGCCAAAAACCCGTCACTTGCAGGGTTAGCCAACCAGTCTGAAAGGGGTATAAAGCCCCACTAAGTGGTCCGGTATAGATCAGCACAGTTTAGCTCAGACCGGATCAATAAAGCCTGATCCTGTTTGCTTTTTCACAGCCAACTGAACCCTACTTGGTAGGTGGTGTATAAGCTGGATGCCGATAGCATGACGTCATAGCGGCGCGACAGTGTACCCGGCTATTAAATACAACGAAGAAGAAAACGCGTCTCAGTAAACAAAGAGCAATGATGGAAGACATCCAGCAATTCTTCTTTTTGAGATCAGCATGTGGCTTTTTGTTACGAAGCGCAACCAAGCTTTGTTTCAGAGAAGGCTGTGTGCCGCGAGAGTTATCTTCACGAAGATGAGTGGAGATTTAAACATGGCGGGGTTTTATATGTGTACACGGGAAGTGACGTCTCCTTTGACCAATCAACAGACTGCAGTGTTTCTAGCTCCACCTTCTGGGGTCGAATCGGTATGCTTGGCACCCCAACAGAAGGGTCCCAAAAAGTAGGACGGTACGGTTCGCTTGTAAGAGGTCCTGTCCTGATTTTAGGCTATGGAAACACCACAGAAAGCGAGCCGTACAGAGACGACCAACACTGAACCCTCTGGTGGAAACAGGGCTCAAGTGTCCTCACCTGCGTATAAAGCTTCCTCCTGACGCTCATGTCGGGGCCGTTGAACACCTGAGCCACACTCTTCAAGCTGTCCACAGTTACGCAGATTCTGGTCCAGAAGTCTGGCTGCATCCTTGTCCAGAATCTTACATTAGGTCTCAGTTGGATGTTGTACGAACTGTACCAGCTGTAAACAAGAGCGTAGGTACCGACGTCATAAAGTCGCAGTGTCAGAGGACGCGTGGATGGGCTCAGGGTGAAGAGTGTGGGCTGATAACTTCTCTGGGGGTCGATGAGGAGACGCAGACACACAGACACACCTGAGGAGGGGAAAAGAGCACAGGTTATGCAAACTTAGTTCAAGGTCTCGTGTCCAGGGGAAAATCAAATTTCTTTTCTTGTAATTTTGTAAGAAGAGGCTTTTTGACCCAAAGAATATGACACCTGTTAGTAAACTCCCATGTCTTGCCTCACTCCTGAGTCCATGTCAAGCAGATGGACTCCATTCTTCTGCGCTACTTAGCTTAGCTCAAACACTGGGAGTCAATGGGTAGTGTTAGCCTGCCTTTTTAAAGTCATCAGACAAACTCTTCAGCTACTCTAAACGGTCCTGTGTGCTTGTTGTGACTCGTTTTTCACTGCATTATGTTACGTTTCCTAGTTTTAGACTGAGATTTGCACTTTTGTTATGTAGGAAAGAAATACATGGGAAACTAAACCACAGGGTGCATGCGCAAACTAATGCAGACCTGCTTGGAAGTAGGTCAACAAAACAAAGCCTCTGATTACGAGTAGATGTCAGGATCTGTGTTTTGTTAAGTTTCCTGGTCTGTCTTCATGTTTTATGTCTTGTCTTTGTGCTTCCTGTTTTATTTTGAAATTCACTTTTCCTTTCTTGTCTTCGTAGGGTTTACTTCCTGTCCCAGCTTGTCACACCTGCTCCCTGATTGTTCCTCTCCCAGCTGTGTCTCGTTAACCCTCATTACCTCTTGTATATAACCCTCGTGTTCTCCCCTGTCTTGTTGCCTGATTGTTAAGTACCTGTACTCTTTCTAGGCGATTTAGTTCATGTCACGGTCTCGTTTCGACCTCCTTTGTTCTAGACCTCTGCCCATCTGCCTTTTTGTGTACCGAACCTAGCCTGTCTGATTGCCCGCTTTGTGTACCAAACCTTGGATTATGCATTAAACTCTGGTTTTTGAACTCTGATACGGACTTTGTGGTGTTCTTGTCTGGATATTCATGACAGTAGAAGAAGATTGGTACTTATTATGGCCAACTTCATATGAGATAACTTTCTTCAGGGTATGTATTTATTTTCAAAATTAAGTAAAGTGCTAATCTTAGTCTAAAATTTAACAATGTAACATGACATGGTTAAAAAAAGGAGTCATGACAAGCACACAGGGCTGTTTAGAGTTGCTGAAGAGTTTATCTGATGACTGTAAAAGGCAAGCTAACACTTCCCAATTGCTCCCAATGTTGGAGCTAAGCTAATTAACGGTGGGTGAGCTTTGCCCATCTCTTCCTTGTTACTGTAAGCACAGTCTAAAGAATGGTGTCAATCTGCTAGTGATGGACTCGGGAGTGAGGCTAGACATGATGATCAAAAAAAAAAGTGGTGTATCCCTATGAAAAAACATCTAGCAGATGCCATGACTTCTTGAAAGTGGGCTCTGCAGCCTGTAACCACTCCTTCCTTGTTACATTAGACATCATTTTGGCTGCCAATCAGGCAGAGCTTATTATCACAGCCTCTCCCCACCCACTCATAACCACTCAATGGTTTTCATCTGTTAGAGGATCAGCTGTTTTTTTTTCAGATTCAGTTGTGAAACATGCAACAATGACTAGGAATGCCAGTTTTGCTCTGTGGTGGGACTCAAATGAGTTTTTAGATCAGCAATATGCAGAACACTAGCACGGTACCTTTGTGCAAATGCAGTGTGAATTGGGCTTATGGGACAATTTAACCCTTAACTACCAACTCAACTCTTTGACAGGTCAAAAATAATTTCAGGGATATATAATGATGTATAAAACAAAACAAATCGAATCATTGTTTAATTCTCTTAACATGTCAGGGAACAGAGAAAACTACAAACAAACCAAAAACCAGATATTTTCATGGTGTGGGATTCAAAGGTTTGAAAAAGTTAAATGTCGATTACCTGATGACTTAAAATGCACAAATATTTCTAACTAATTAGAAAAGGTACAAATGTTTGCAAATAAAATAGCAATAAAATAACTTAAAATAGATGATACTGAGTTGACAAACACATTAAAGATGTTTTTTTGATGGGGTGCTGGTTTGGCGGAGTGGTTAGCAACCAGGTACCACATGTACTTGCTTCTGCCGGTCCAGGTTCGAATCCCGCCTGTGACCAGTTTGCAGTGTGTCTTCCCCTACTCTCTCACCCCCTTTCACAAGCCTATCCACGGTCTCTCTCCTATCCATAAAGGCACAAAATGCCCAAAAAATACATTTAAGAAAAAAAAAAAGATGTTTTTTGATTAATAACTATGATCTCATTAAAGTTAAGTATTTAAAATAATAATGATGGTGATTATAATAAAATCTTTTTAAACCTTTAAACCCCACATAAAGGAAATATCAGTTCTTTAGGTTTGTTTGCAGGTTTTTCTATATCCTAAAACATTGACAAAAACAAACTGTTTTTTTTTTTTTTTACACATTCTGGATTAATTGAATTAATTGACCTGCCAAACAGTTGAGCTGGAAGTTAAAGGGTTAAACAAGCTGATTTTTCAAAACTCTAAAGCTTTTTGAAAATCGTAAAAAGGGCTCTTTATTTTCACCTCTGGCCACCTTTGCAGGGAAGGTAGTGATGGGCAAGTCGGTGACAGATTTTGCAGGTTGCGCAGTGGCGGGCTGAATAGTGGGGTACGAAGTAGTCCAGTAGTCATAGTCGGGAGTGGCCGTGGTGTACCAGCGACCCCAGTAGGGATTGTAGGGTGTAGGTGTGTTGTACCAACGATTCCTGTAGCGATTGTAGGGTGGAGGTGTATTGTACCAAGAATTCCTGTAGCGATTGTAGGGTGGAGGTGTGTTGTACCAAGAATTCCTGTAGCGATTGTAGGGTGGAGGTGTGTTGTACCAACGATTCCTGTAGGAAATGTAGGGCCGAGGCGTGACGTATCCACGATATCTGTAGGGCCGAGGCGTGACGTATCCACGATATCTGTAGGGCCGAGGCGTGGCGTATCCACGATATCTGTAGGGCCGAGGCGTGGCGTATCCACGATCCCTGTAGGGCCAGTGGGAAGGGGTGACTGGCCAGGATGTAGAGTTTGGATGAAAGGTGGGAGCGTAGAGGCTTATTCCACTGCCATCATTAGTCAAAGTGAACATCTTCCCCGTTAAATTCACACCAAAAGCTCCTGAAGAAGAAAAAGAGAGAAATTATATCTACAGATATTCAGCATATTAGAAAAGTTCATCTTACTAGTGCAGGAATATCAAAACTTTTTAGCCTTTGTCCCCTGAAACTCTTGTGCCAAAGACAGGAGGTTACTGCCACTAATAATTTTTTACCCTCTGGAAAATGCCCTTTATATTTGTATTTACTCATTTTCTTAACGAACAAAGCTTTGACGATCAGAAACAGCCAAAGTTACAACTCCCCCACATCAGAGTGGAGTCATCAGGTGAGACAGAGACTTTTATTTCTGCAGATTAAGGATGATTTTTAAGTCTTGAGACCCACCGTCTGATTGACTAACATGCTTCAGAGATGAGAGAGTTTAAGCTAAGGGGCAACAAACACCAAGAATATCATTCAATCAGTCAAACTTTGGCTGAGTTTACACATAGACTCTGTGACTTAAAACACAAAGATGTTTCCTTTGCTGATACAAAGTCGTTACGTGTTCTGACAGAGACGCTGGAAACGAATGAAACCACTGTAGTATGCATGCCGGTTCAGTAGATAGCGACTTTTCACAAACAACAATAACAAGTGGATGCACAAAGACACAGGAGTTTCTTTTCTGGACAGTAATTCTGTCTCTATAGTTTTGTCTGGATAACAAACCAAGCACGGTAAGTGTTACTCGGTAGACGATTTAAGCTGTTGTTTTTCCTGGTATGTGCACGCAGCCTTCATGTGAAAGAGTACTGCGCATGTGGTTTCACCCTGAAATGTTTCAACTCTGGTTTACACGGAGCTGCATGGAGGAGCGTATTGAAAACTCTCCACTCTGCATACTGGTTTCAAAAGTTTCCGGATTCAGGCACTCTGTGTTAACCTGACAAGCCAGATGGACAGCTCCATATATTCATTGATTCATTCATTTTCTATACCCGGCTTTCGGGGTTGCAGGGGGGCTGGAGCCTATCCCAGCTATCATCGGGCGAGAGGCGGGGTACACCCTGAACCGGTCGCCAGAGGATTGCAGGGCCACATAGAGAGACATCATTCACTCTCACACTCATACCTAAGGGCAATTTAGTCACCAATCAACCTAATGAGCATGTTTTTGGTCTGTGGGAGGAAGCCGGAGTGCCTGGAGAGAACCCACGCATGCACGGGAAGAACATACAAACTCCACACAGAAAGGCCCCTGACCAACCTGGGAATCGAACAGGGTACCTTCTTGCTGTGAGGCACGCGCTCTACCAGCTGCGCCACCATGCCACCCCAGCTCCATATATCTGCCACAGAAATATTAGTCCATCTGGGTAGGAGCCCTTTAAATTTGTTTTCAGGGGCAGAACGTTAAAAAAATTACACAAGCTTGTGATTGGACAATCGTTTGGCTAGTCACATTCATTATACCAATCCACATCAAGCAGGGTTGCTTCCTATAATGAAGCATACACAGCGGCTAATGTAGCGGCTAATGGCTAACAACAGTTAAAAACAGTTCATGGACATTAGCCATAGTGGCTTACTTAGCCGCTATCAGCTAACAACAGTTAATGACCGTTAGCCGCTAACTTAGCTGCTAACAGGTAACGGCCTTATACTATCGTCTTACACTAAATTGTACCACACAGATGATTCATTTAACACTTATATGTGACATGAACCTGGTCAAAGACAATCCCTACAAGTAAACTTCTGAGGAGGGCAGATTTCACCAAGTTTCACTAGGTAGCCATGAGGACAATAGGCTAATCTAAGCTTCCCGTTATCATCAAGTCCGCATTCTGCTGCTCCCGCCTCTCTTCCCTGATTGGGCCGTTAAGAATTCAGCCAAGTGAATTCATTGGACAACGGAGGCTGGCAAGACGGACCTGCAGGATTTCAGAATCAGACAGGTCTGTCTGCTCTGCAAGGTGAGTTGCCATGGAAACGCAAGGCCAAAATGCAATGAAAACTTAGCAGATCTGACTGTATTCGGCCTTGTGTAAACGGCTCCTTATTTATATATCACTTTTCATTCAAGGAAATGTTGCACAACCTGCTTTGCATGCAGACAGACAAATTAAAAGAAGATAAAGACATCATGACCCAAACCCAGGCATAAATATTTGCAAATAAAATAGCATTAAAATAACTTAAAATAGATTTTAATGAGTTTGACAAACACATCAAAAATGTTTTTGATGAATATCTATGTTATCTCATTAATGTCAAGTATTTAAAATAATAATGATTGTGATAGAAATAAAAGCTTTTAGATTTTTAAACATTTAAATCCCACACAAAGAGGATAACAGTTCTTTTGGTGTGTTTGCAGTTTTTTCTGTATCCTAAAACACTGACAAAAACAAACGATGTGTTATTTGTTTGACACTTTAAATATTTCTGAATTCATTGACATTGACCTTAACAGCTCAACTGTTGAGCAGAGGTTGTTAAATTTAGGAATAATTAATGTGTTAAAAAAAACACAACACGTCATTGTTTGTTTCTGTCAATGTGTTATGATACAGCAAAAACTGCAAAGAAATCAAAAGAACTGATATTTTGTTTGTGGTAATCTAAAAGCTACCATCATTATTAATTTAAATACTTAACCATTCACTGATATAATGATATGTAAGTATGTTTGTTATACTGTGTTACAAATACAGAATAGCCTGGATTAGTGCACAAAGTGACAATGTAATTTTCCCTGATAAGGATATAAGCTTTTTTTTTTTTAAAGGCTTCTTTTCTCTGTTTCTCTTGTTTTTGATGTCTGTGTTTCTGCTCCTCTTGGATCTGTTTTTCTGAGGCCAAGTGATCGAAGAAATCTTCCCATTTTGTTTTTTAAGTGTTTTTTTTCCTTTTGCAGTTTGTGTGTTAAGTTGAATAAAGAAAAAGAAAAGCAGCAGTAACTGTAAAGTCACGTGATCACAGCCTTGAGTCAAGTTAGATATTTTCAAATGCTGCTTTTTATATGAACTGCCTTTGTTTAAGAAAGTTAAATTATACAATACAGTTGTTTAAGATTATGTGTGGTGTTTAAAAAAAGAATAATGATTAGTTGAAAATATCTTTATCATTAGAACAATTTTTTTTGTATCAGTCAATCAATCTTTATTTCTGAAGCACTTTTCATACATAACATGGAGCACAAACATTCAAGTAAACAAGCAGATAAGAGTCAGGGATAAATAATTAAAATACGACAAGAAAATAAAATAATAAGAGGAAAAAATGAAATCCCACCCACCCTCCCAGCCCACATTTAACACAGACAGCCACTCACATGCACACTCATGCATTCAAGCACAAACATGCTATCAGGCACACAAACACAAAACACACACACACACACACACACAAGGACACTCATCAGGACTATTCAACAACAGAGGAATGAGGAAACACGATCTTTAATTAAAAATGAGGAAACAATGGAGCAAAGACTAAATGGACAAAACCATGATAGGATTTTAATGAATAAATAAAACTGTTTAAACCCAACATTATAAGGAAATGATTAAAAAGTGGAAAAACATAAAATAGTAACTCTGAACCTAAATTTGAGCAAAACACATAAAATACAAATTATTAGACATTCCAGGTGACCCCATGTTGGGTTGAAAAACCCTGGTTTAAGGCAATAAATAACAAACATGGACAAGAATTCAACAATTTCACGGTGAAAGTGCAGCAGTTTTGAGGACAGTAACAACTTAAAAACTCAGGCATTGCTCATAAGATTCTTGTTGCCTACTGAGTAAAATGTAACGGAAACCCACTCCTGACATTTTCTGAATTTATTGGATTATTCTTCACCTGTAAAGTCTGTTTTGATTGATTTTTAATTTTATTTTTGCCACTGTAAAGCCAACCTGCACACACCCTGAACCCTTTAGAGGGCTCCACTCACTGTTTGATTCATTCTTATTTTGTCATAAAGTATTTCTGGCATCATAAAAAACTCTTTTACTGCTGTCCTGTGTGTGTGTGGAGTACCTGCTGGAGTCGTCCATGATTGAGTCGTTTGCGGAGGTCTTGTTGTCCAGGGATAAGCTGAAATGAGTCCAGAGTTTGTGATGAACACCAGAGCGAGTATCAGCAGCTTCTCCCTCATGTTTCCCCAAACAGAGTCTCTGCAGAAGAGCGTCTGTGCGTCCTTCTCCCTGTCGTCCCTCTAAATAGTGATCTTCAACTCTGTTTATAATTTCATTTCCTGTTTTTGGTGTCTGCTTCAACTCCAAGATACAAAGCAGAAAAACTAACTGAACAAGGTTTACAACTTCATGGCTCTGTTACATAAGCGCAGACATGGGGGATTTTAGGCCCTTTTAAGGAGTTTGTGACACTAAATTCATCATGAAATACAGATCAAAGAATATTTACTAACAATATTGTCCCAGAAAACAGGCAGCAAAGTTCGAGAAGTTCCTTTTTGGGATAGAAGAAATGGCAAGCCCTCCCAAGATTATATTCCATAAACCTTTAAATTAAATAATGCACTTTTTTTTAATTCAGGATCGTGACAATCCAGAGAACATTTCCACACATCATGGCACAAAGAAGAAGTGATTACACGTGCATGGTGATCAACATTTTCACTAATAATTCAAAATATTTGCAACAGATTTTCATGACATTTTCAGGGAATGTTGATCATGGTACAAGAAGTGGTTACAACTTGGTTGTGATCCCAATCCAGATATGGATCCAGGATTGTGTTTGTACAATAGGTTTTGTTAACTTGAATGTCCATAACAATGTTATAGATCAGCGGTACTCAACCTTGTCCTAATCAGGAGCCACACTGACAAAAATTTGTTTTTGCAAGAGCCACAATCCAAAAACGCTCCTTTCCTCCCTGAAACCATTATGCATTTGAAAATATGGTAGTAGTAATAATAGTAGTATGTTACTAAGGAATGAAAAGCATTATATACAGTGCAAAAACTGTGATTTATTATTTTCACTCCAACCACAAAATACATTGCTGATCATCACTGCCCATAACAACAAATAACAGACAGCATGGGCAGCACAGGCTGACGTGTTCCTGAGCTTTTTTATAAGTAAAAGATCACTGCACTCCTCATCCGTGCGCATTTGCGCACTCCCGTGTTTCTATGTGACAGCATCAGTCAGTGCACAGTCTGCTGATGTCTGATCTGCTCTCAGATAAACCAAGAAACATCAGAGCAGATGATAAAACTAAGGTTTTTTCTCGCGCTTTTCACCTGTTCCACGCGCTCTGACTCATTTCATGCGTAACGACTTTGCGCCTTTCTCTTCCGCAGCGCTCTCTCATCAGTAAAGAGGCATTTAGGATCATCAGAAATAAAATATACCCATAATAACTTCAATGTTGGCTCACTTAATGTGACATCAGTTGTGAAAACACCTGGTTTCTTTGTGTTATTTAGACCCTCTTCACGTCAGCCTTAAAACTCTTTCACCACCACAGAAGCACTTTGATTCATCAAATGTGCGCTGATCAGTTTTTGTAGTGCAAGCAGACTTCCTTGTTGGAGATCCATCATCCATCACTCTTGTTTGTATCTGCATTCATGAACACAAAGTTCAGGCTGAAGGTTTGAGAAATCTGATGTTGCAGAAAACATCCACGTGGAGGAAACCTGCAGGGAGGTCGAAGACATAATG
This sequence comes from Scarus forsteni, assembly GCA_036419115.1. Classification (NCBI taxonomy): domain Eukaryota; kingdom Metazoa; phylum Chordata; class Actinopteri; order Labriformes; family Labridae; genus Scarus; species Scarus forsteni. The sequence continues at coordinate 208,253 of JAZDUH010000112.1, read as the reverse complement.
CTTCTCTTCGTGAACCACAAACTTCTGCTTGAGTGTGTTGAAAGAGAGTCTGCTATTGTTCTCCTCATGTGGGAACTTCTCTTTTCCCAGACACACATAAACTAAATAAACACAAATCACTGCACCCTGAAATGAAACTCACAGCCACTGATGATCATCGGTGTCAGCAACTGTCAACTTTCACTTCCCGATCCTGCATGAGAGGGGGCTTGGAGGGAAGGGGGTCAAATTTAAATAAATCTATGAGATGTCACATTTTACCCTCCCACATAAGCAAACCAGGATTCCAATGAAGTGGTTGTTGGTGTAATCCTTTCCAAAAATTAACAAATACAAGAAAACTCTGTTATCTCTGTTGTGGAAAAAACTTGTCCATGTTCTCCAAAAAGGTGACATGAAGGATTTTGAGCCAAAAAACGTCCTTTTGTGAGTCTTAGGCTGCGTTTACACGGCACAGAAAATGGTCAGATCTGATAAGTTTTCATTTCGTTTTGGCTTTGCGTTTAGATGAAAACTCGTTGACAAACGGAAACTTTTGAAAACGGGCTCTAGAGTGGAGAGTTATCAATACGTTCTCCATGCAGCTCCATGTAAACCCGTATCAGAGCGCAGTGCTCTTTCACATGAAGGCTGCATGCACATACCAGAAATAACAACAGCTTCAGCCGTCTGCAGAGTAACGTGTGAGCCTCTTACCGTGCTCGGTTTGTTATCCAGACAAAACTATTCAGACAGATTTGCTGTCCGAACTGATTTGTTATCCAAAAAAGAAACTCCTGTGTCTCTGTGCGTCTATTCGCCATTGTTGTTTGTGAAAAGTTTTTCTTCTTCGTACATGTGTTGTAGTAGCGCTGTTTCTCTGCAGACCTACACCACCATCTACTGAACTGGCATGCACACTACAGCAGATTCACTCATCTCCAGCGTTGTCATCTGAATGCAGAAGAATTTGAAAATGCAAGGAAAAATCTTTGCGTCTTTAAGTCAGGAGTTTCCATCTAAACGTAGCCTTAATTACAAAAACAAAAAAACTGCAATCTTGCAAGAATGGAGGCAATTGCAACATGATCAGCGACAGGTGGTCAAGAAAAGAAATCAAATTATTTTAAAGACCTGTGAGTGAGAGCGTTTATGTGTGCGTTTGCCTACACTGTAATTGAGTTTTGTAAAACTTTACAGCACACTGTAAAAGGGTTATTGTAAATGTGTTTACAGTAGCATTACTGTATTTAAATTAACAGAAATATTATTGTCATTTCTATAATTCTTTAGTCCTGTATTTTCATTCAAGGAATCATTACTGTCTTTCAATTTACAGCATTATTACTGTATTATCAAAAACTGCATCCTTGCTGTTTTTCAATTTACATTATCATGATTCTGTCTCTTTATTGCATTTAAATTACAGTGAACTTACTGTATTTTAGTCATATAAAGATGTCTTTAATTATTTTACTGACCATGTATTGGCAATATATGCTTTTGTCAAAATAAAAAAAATCAAATACATAATTTTTATGCAATATAATACCATTACCATTTTCATTATTTACTGTATGGACATTTTACAGTAAATAACTGTAAATTTTATGGTAAATGCTGTAAATTTTACACAAATCTTAATGTTTTTCTACATTATTTTGCCATTTGCAGTAATTTACTGCAAAGATGTTTACAGTAGGTAACTGTAGATATTACAGTAAAATGTTGTTAAGTTTACAAAAATCAGTTACAATACATTTTACATGAATTACAAAAGCAGAAACATAAACAAAACTATATCTTTCCAGTACACGGTCTGTAAAATAGTTAAAAATATCTTTATATGCAGTAAAATATGGCACGTTTTCTGTAATTCAAAATGCATTAAAAAGTTGTAGAATAATACTGTAAATGGAAAAACAGTGAAGATGCTTTTTTTTGATAATACAGTAATAAGTAGGGCTGGGACAATTCACTTTTCTTTCTATTCGATTTTTTACAATTTTTTAGGTGCCGATTCGATTTAAATGGCTATTCTACGATGTTGATGATTTTTGCAATCTTTAGTTCGCTTTTTTAACACCAGTGAAAAGGATGAAGAATGATGATGCCTACAGACTATATCAGGAAAATACACATCACATGTGAGTCTGTTTTTAGGATTTATTCAGCAATATGTTTTAACCAGCTGTTTATACTCTCTCTTCAAAAGACTGGACTGCAAGTAAAAGTGTCTTATTAACACAGACTAAAATGAAGCATTTAAATTTTGAAAAAACCCCGAAAAAAAACGATTTTTGAACAAAAAAATCATTTTAAAAATCTTCAAACAAAAAAAAACTATACTTACGTGAATCAATTTTTTTTCTGCAACCCCTAGTAATAATGCTGTAAATTGACAGAGTGTAATGAATAGAAACACAGAAGTTAAACAGCTATAGAAAATACCATAATTTTCTTGTTAATTTGAATAGAGTAATGCTTCCCTAAAGACATTTACAACAATCCTTTCACAGTATTTGAAGTGTGAGTGTGTAAGAGCTCTGATGGGAATGTGGGGTGCGGAACATAAAGTTAGACCATATGTGTCACATTATAAGGGTCTAAAATATTGTCACCTTGAAGCAGGTTACTTAAAAAAAGATCTAAATAAACCAAACACTCATAAAATAGTAAATTTCCACAGCATCTCTTAGAAATTAGTGCTACTAAATGTCTCTCATGAAGAATTAGAACATCATATCATTGCTCAGAATACTATATTTAAAAGAAGGCAGCAGTGAAATATTTGTGCTTTAAAAAATGTAAAACAGTCATTGATTTAAAAATACATTAATTGCTTAATTCTATGTACTAGTGGTGTCCTGATACAACTTTTTAATCTCTGATACAATACTGATATTGCAGCCTTGAGTATTGGCCGATACCGATATCCGATATGGCATCAGCAGGAATCATACAGACTTTGATTATTTATTTTATATATGGACAGATTACTCAAAAAGAGAACAGCAGGCAGCAACAGTAGGTATGAGAAAAACTGACCCATTTGTTCTTAACCAATGGGTTCAATAAATTTTAACCTTAAACATAAGAATATAGAACAAATAAATAAAATAAATGAAAAATAAATAAGAAGACCCTCATGAAATCCAATAAAAACAATTTTTAAATTGCAAAATAACCACTCTGTTTAACTTAAACATAAGCATATTCTGCAACTGAATTAAATAAATAAAATGGACTACTTGTATCAGTGCTTATATCAGAGATTTTAGATGCAGGCCAATATTATCCCATAATTGTTTTTTTTGCTGATATTGGACCGATATCCAATATCAATATCGGATCGGGACACCCCTACAAATTAGTCTGAATTCTTTGTCAAGTTAATTCGTCCATGCATAATAACTTGTATTTGTGTTACAGTATATGAATATTGGTGTTCTATTTTATGACTACTTTATATTTGTATATTTTTTTTGGCAAATCATAATTACCTAAATGATTGTGCAAGCGGCATGAATTACTGAGGATTTTTGCCACAATGTTGTAGAAATAAAAAGGAAAATATCAACAAAGTCTTAATTTCTACTTGAATAAAGTAAATAAGTTTTGTTTTGTCACTTTAAGCCTAATTTATGAAGCCAAACACAAAGGAGCTTACGTAACACTGCCTGTGTCATCTGTGCCAGCTGTGAGGTCGAACAACAACAGGTGAGAGGGAATCACTTCCTGTTTACATCACCTGAGGAAGTGAGCTGTGACTACCAAAATAAAACTAAACTGTTATTGTTTGTGGTATTGCCCTGTTTTCTGTAACTTTGGTTTTATTTTCTTTATGTTGGGACTCTGGGTGGAAACGTCCAAATAAACTTAAAAAAAGAAGACATCAGCCAACTAATTACCATAACAAAACAGATTCAAAACCAATAATTTGTGTATTTTTACTCACAATTTTATTGACTCATTGGTCCTTCCTTTATTTTTATTAACAGTAGGCTATTATGCACTTTATTTCAAATTACAGCAAACTTACTGTATTTTTTTTTTTTTTTTTGTATAAGTGTATGTCTGACATGTTTTCTAGTTATTCAATAGCAGTAGGCCCATATTAATTTGTAAAAAGAAAAAAATCACACTGACCAAACATGTATGTTATTCCTCTTGGGGCAGTGGGGGCATTGGGCAAGAGGCGGGGTACACCCTGAACCAATCACCAGCCAATCACAGGGTCATATAGAGAGACAGACAACCATTCATGCTCACACCCATAACAAAGGGCAATGTGGAGTCATCAGCCAAATATTTGTCTGATTGAATAATGTGAAACATTATTAAAAAAAGAGATTCATTTCTCAGTTTTCAGGGCAAAGTGGAATTAAAGCCGTGGCTGAATATTTCCCTTAATCCATTATGATTCACAATAATGAACTGGACAGACTTTTTTACACTAGGCAACTGTGGATATTATAGTAAAATACTGTCAAGTTTACCAAAAAATATACATTATAGTTTTAATATGACACTGTTCAGGGGGTAAATTTAGGACCAGACTTTTGAGGAGCATTACTGTTAAAGAAATTTGTAATGATACATGTAAAAAATAAGAACAAGATGGTCTAATAATCAGTAAATGCGCTATAATATGCAACTAATGCTGCTAAAACTGATTTAATTTCTATCTTTAGCTCATTGAAATCTAATTTTACTTATTGCTCTTACAGTTTCACACATAAATGTGTATTTAAGAGTCTTTTTGTAGAAGTTTAAGTGATTGTTGTTGTAAAGTTGAGAAAATCCTACAAATTGCCATGATTTGGTCCTCTAACAACGACTACATTAATACGGTAACCCTTGTTTAAATCTTTTTTCATTTTATTTTTCCCGTGCTTGCTATTTTATTCAACCTTTATTTAACCAAATCCCACTGAGATTAGGGTCTCCTTTATAAGGGTGACCTGGCTAAGAGGTCAGCAGCACACATAATAAATAAAAAATAATGATAAAAGATTAATACGATAAATAGCAAATCAAAACAATGAATATGGCAAGGGGTTCAATAAATTCATAGTAAAAGTGCGGCAGTTTTAATTATTCTGTCCTGTAGTTTGTGACTCAACTGGATTATCATTTGTAAATTTATTAATTATCCTATAAAGAAAAACACATTAAATAAAACCTGGCACGAAAAATGATCAAACAAGAAATTTTAAAAGGCAAAAATTAACACCTCATTAAACAACCCTTTTAATGTCAAATGGAAATTTAATCCTGACCGTTTTCTTTATCCTAACTCTTTCATCAAAATAATTTTGAGTAAGAAATCCATCGACATTAAACTTTTATTTTGAAGGAGCCGCAGCGGAAGTCACGTCCCGGTTGCCGGTGTGGATTCCCGTGTTGTGTTTACCGTCGACGTTTCCGCTGCCACCGTGTACCGAGCTGACAGCAGCCGGTGTGACACCGAGGAGGACACACACACACACTCCCTGCTCTATATAAACACACACCAACACACACACACACCGACAGCAGAGGCAGCGCGAGACGATCAGCACGAGGAGAAACTTTTACCCGCCATTGAAACATGGGAAACTTCCTGTCCTCCGTCCTCTCCAGGTTCATCTCCAAAACACCTGTACGGATCCTAATGGGTGAGATTTTATTTTTATTTTCATTATCATAGTGATTTATTAACACTATTATTGTTATTGTTATTATTATTATTATTATTATTATTATTATTATTATTATTTGTGATGTGTTGTTACTGTTATGCTTGTCATTCTTATTTTTTTAATAAAAAGTGGAAGTAGCAGTTTTAATATCTATCTTATCATTTTATTATGATTGTTATTATCAGTAGCAGTAATAGGAGTGGTAGTATTATTATTGTCGTTATAACAGTTTTATGTTGTTATGATAATTGTTATTTGTATATTTTATCAGCAGTATTAATCCCACCAATATTTTTTTTCTTGCAATCGTATTATTACTATTGTTATTTCTACTAGTATATTTATGTGTTGTTACTTTTATCATTGTGATTTTTCTACCAGTATATTTATAAGTGTTGTTACTTTAATCATTGTAATTCTACCTTTTACTGGTTTAAGTGTTTTTTTTTTTTTCATTTTTTGTTATTTACTGTTATTAATGTGGTTATTATTATAATTGTAACTATTACCAGCATTATTAGTGCTGTGTTACTTTTATTGTTATATTTTCATTATTATTAATGTTATTTTTATTGCTGTTATTATCATTACTACTGATATTTTTATTGTATTTTTATAATTGTTACTTAAGTTAGGAGTAGTCATAGTAGAAGAACTGCTAAAACTGTTAGTATTGTTACTGTTGTTTTGTTTTATGTATTATTAATATTGCTATGATAATTGTTTATGTGAGTATTATAAGAAGTATGATCATTGTTATTAGTATTGTCATTAGTAGTGCTGTTATTGGTATTGTTTTTTGTTGTTTTATTGTCAATTTTATCATTGATCTCATAAGTATTAGTGGTAGTAGTAGTTTTGGTTTTGTTGTTATTATTATATCTATTAGTATTTTTATTAGAATTGTTAGCATTATCTTTGTTATTTCTGTTATTATTATAATTAGTTTTACGGTTGTAAGTATTTGTAGTAATATTGTGATAGTGTACTTATTATTAATGTTAACATTATTTTTGTTACTTTTTTATAAATTTAGAGAACAAATGATTAATTTAATAAATCTCCCTTTTAAAGTATTAAAATTGAAATTCATTTATGATGAGGTAAACCTTTATTATAACAGCCACTATATGGAAAATATGTGACCCATTTGTTCATTAAATAATCAACAAAGGTGTAAGCCAGAATGTTCATATATGGCAATACCAATATCCTGCTTTGTAGACAGTTATCTGACCATATTGATACTGTCCATATTGTTCATGAAAATCTAATTTACTGACTGAATTTTTGGCAAACTGTTGAATGTATTATGATAGTTTACCTAATCATAACACAGTGTTCACATTTACAAAACCAAAGTGTCATTTATCAGATAAAAGAGTGTCGTTTAACACAGATGGACTACATTGAAGTAACAGGCTCATTTTAGTGAAGTTGTTCCCCACATCTGGAAAGCAGCTCCCGTTCGTCGTCATAGTAACAGTCTATCTGTATTTGTTTGTTTGTTTGTTTGTTTGTGTAGTCGGTCTGGACGCCGCCGGTAAAACCACCCTGCTGTACAAACTGAAGCTGGCCGAGGTCGTCACCACCATCCCGACTATCGGTCAGTCGTTGTTGATATAAAAACAACTGAAGTAAAACGTACGAATATCATGAAGGTAACTGTGTTTGTTGTGTGTTTGTAGGCTTTAACGTGGAGACGGTGGACTACAAGAACATCAGCTTCACAGTCTGGGACGTTGGTGGTCAGACGATCATCAGAGGGCTGTGGAGACATTACTATGTGAACACTCAGGTAAGACACATTTCTGATCTTTTCTTGTGTAGCAGCCAATTAAAACGTGGACTTTATCACCATTGCGTAACGACTGTAAAGTGTCTGAGGATACGCTGTCTAATACACTTAGCATTGCCCATCATTAACCCCGTAAATGCTGTTATATCGTATTTGATACATATTTTTATAATACCTCTATCTAATCAATACTATCAAAACTTACTTAAACACAACTGAATACAATCAGTTAATTAATAAAATGTCCTCAAGTGGATTATAAGTAGGGCTGAACGATTTGAGAAAATAATCTAATTGCAATTTTTTTCCCCAATATTGCGATTTACTCTGCAATTGTTTTAATGTTCCTCATCTTATGTATTCGTGGACAAACATAAGTAGTAGATCTTTTTAACTAAGGATAAAATATTTGAGAAAAAGTGAAGAAGTGAAGAACAGAAGCAAAATAGGTATGAAATTGCAAAAAAAATGGGGAAATATAGGCAAAAATTCCAAAAGTGGCTTAGGAAAATTGATTATGGCAGCAAAATTGGGAATTAAATGTAAAATTAAATTTCAAAAAACCTGTAAAATTCCCAAAAAAGATGAATGGGGGCAAAATAGGCACAAAGTTGTAAAAACGGGGTTTAAAAAAAATGTAAAAATAGTCCAAAAGTGGGAAAAATATGAATGAATAGAGGTAAAAAAAATAGGCACGAAATTGCAAAAAAAATAAATTACAATGCCAAAATGTTCAACACATTTTGGGCTTAAAATATTGAACCTTCTGCGATTTGAAAATTGCAACAAGCCATATTGTGATTTAATCTAATTTGCAATTTATTGTTCAGCCCTAATTATAAGTTGCCAAAAATATCTAATTTATCAAATAAGATACAAAAAATATAAATGTTTAATTTTATGGATTTTTTAAAAAAATTCAGTAGAAAGTGAAATGAACATTCTGGCTCTAAAATAGTTGAATTTATCATGGCTACAATTGTTGTTGTCAGGTTTTCAAGGGTTAAAGGGATACACCAAGTTTTTTTCTTTTTGTGTGTGGCCTCACTCCTGAGTCCATAACAGGCAGATAGACTCCATTATGTTCACTGTGCGTGCAGTAACAAGGAAGAGACGGGCAAAGCTCATCCACAGCTAATTAGCTTAGCTCAAACACTTGAAGTCAATGGGTAGTGTTAGCCTGCCTCTGCCTACATTCATGAGATAAACTCTTCACCAACTCGATACAGTCCTGTGTGGTTATTGTGACTCATTTTTTACTGCATTATATTACGCTATCTTCTACCATCATTGTATTATCTTCTTCTGTTCCTAAACAGAAGCTTTATTTTGTTGATCTGTTTCCGAGGTGGTTTGCACCTGAGAGATGATGTTTGCAAACAAATTGAGTCCTTTGATCAGGTCTTTTATGCTTAAATTTGCAGGTAAAATTTATTTAAGAATGTCTCAGAAGTGAACAATTTACTCTCAACTGCAAAACAGTTCTTATTGCACACTTGAAAGAGCTGTCCAAAAGTCTTGACTCGTTCACGAACGTCACATCTCCACTGCAGAAGTAGATCAACAAGACAAAGCCTGTTATAAGTAGAAGAAAATAATACAACGATAGCAGAAGATAACGTAGCATAACTTGGTTAAACCATCTAAAGTCACTAAAGCACTTATTGACGACTGTAGGCAGAGGCAGGCTAACACTTCACTTTTTTTACCGCGTAATGTTAAGTTATCTATTTTTATACTAAGATTATTACTAAACCACTGCGGACATGCTTCTAAGTAGGTCAGCTAAACAAAGGGTTAGTGTAGTTTTTCTTTAGAAAATTACATGTGCTTAATTACATTAAGTGCTAATCTTATTCTAAAAATAGATAGACAGATATTAAATTTAATTTAGATCATTTTCTTCCAAATTGAAACTGGTATCAGTGAAATGAGGACCTCCTATCTTTATAAGTGCAAGCACTACTGAGTACTTCCACTCTGTACTTTATGAGTAATCCAATTTCTTGTTCATGAAATACTAATTGAATTAATTAAAGGTGCTTATCATAACACTTGTGCGCACTTTGAAAGTCAATTACTTGAACAGTACACAGTAAAAGTACACAACACTGCTTGCACATGAAGTCCAAGGGGTCCTTTTTACAATAATACTAATTTTATCAGGTACAAATGAAAGAAAATTATCAAATTTTATTTTAATATCTGCAGAAATGTCTCAAAATAAACTGCAACATGCATTCATTGACCTTTTTTTGATACAATATTATTACACTTTCCAAACCATCTCATAGGCACACATCTTTTACCGTAAAGCTTTGAATACATGAGCACTTCAAGTGTAAGAGCAGCTAAACCAGTCTGTCTTGTCTGTCTCTCCCTGCTGCTGTGCCCCCTGCAGGCCTGGAGCTCTTCTGTTGCTGTACTTGGTTCTGCTGCATTTATGCGTTTATGCGTTTCTGCTCTTGCAGGTGTTTTTCCTCTATTGTTGGCCTTTTACCCTCGTGGGCCACCGTAATCCATCTATTATCTGTACTCCTTATCCTTTTCAGGTTGGTGGCGGGGCTGGAGCCTGTCCCCGCTGACATCACACAGTGTTATTATCTGTCACCCAAACGCCTGTTCTTCATGTTCATTGTTGTTTTACACCTGGCCTCTGTTTGTCTGCAGGGGGTGATTTTTGTTGTCGACAGCAGCGACTCAGAGAGGATGAAGGAGGCTGCTCACGAGCTGCACAAACTGGTAAACACAAACTTCATTTTTACTCTATTATGGCTGTTATACTGACTCTAACTGGATCAGTGGTTTGGTGGGTCAGTTTGTTTTTGTGTCTGTGTAAGAACAACCACAGTGTTTCTACTTGCATATTTACCAAAGAAATCCAGGTTGACTTGAAATAAAAAAATATTTTAAGTTGCAAGGGCTAAAATCTGAAATTAAAATAGAAGTAGACGAATAATATCACAAAATATGGATGATGAAGGTAATCAAGCACGAATACATAGCCACAGAAAGTTATGAGCATGCATGTAAGTTGAGCAAAAGCAGACGTATTTATTTTTATAAATAAGTAATAATGAACATTAAGTAATGCAGCAGGTGTTCGAGTTTGTAGTTTTCTCGTCTATTTTTTTACTTTGTAATTAGGGATGGGAGTTGACAAGATTTTATCGATACCAGCGCTATTAACAATCCTGCTTCATTAACTTTTCCCTTATTGATTCCTGCAGATTTTCCGTGTGGGAAAATGTTGGTCTGTAGATTTTCAGTGGCATCAACTTTTAACATACACATCACAGCATAGATAACTGCTTCTGCAAGCTGCTGGTGTTTCCACTTGCTTAGGGTTGTGCAGTAGGCACCTGTTGAAAAAAAAATATGCCACAATTCTGACGCTTTTGAACCCTGTCAGTGGAAGGAAATGACAAGACTCATGATATTTATTCTTTGATGGAGCTGTTAACGATTCTCAACTGGAATTGGTTTTGATTCCCATCCCTATTTGTAATTAGAATAATTGAGAATCAATGACTCTGTTGTTAGATTAAATCCTCTTCATCTCTAATGTCTGGATTTGTTTTATTTATTTGTCTTCTCAGTTGGAGGAGGACGAGCTGAGGGACGCAGCCGTCCTCGTGTTTGCCAACAAGCAGGATTTGCCCAGAGCGATGTCCGTCTCTGACATCACAGAAGCTCTCAGCCTATCAGGACTCTCACAGCAGGTCGGCGTCTATGATTTATTCTTAATCAAACAGTGACCTCTAGAGGCAGGAGGTCACATGGGCACTTTTCATACATGGTTTTATATAATTGGTATTTCTGTTTGGATGTTTTGTCCTTCACTCGCATCTCTGCTACATGCTAATCTTCCTCTCTCTCCTCTGTGCTTGTGTCCAGTGGTTCATCCAGGCGTCGTGTGCCGTCAGCGGCTCGGGTCTGGTCGAGGGTCTCGACTGGCTGTCCGATCACATCAAGAAATAGTGACAGGACGCCCCGGTGTTACGGTTTATTCTGTTTCCTGCTGAATCTGCAAACACGTCAGGTGATCTGAGCTCAGGTGATCAATCCAGGAGAGAGAAGAAGAAGAAACTCTCAACTTCTGACTTTGTTAAAAAATGACTGGATGATCACGAAGAGCTTACATTTTTTTTGTTTTGGTTTACCAAGTGGAAGAAAGGATCGCTACCTCTGATCAGTAAGATTTATAGATATGAAGTTAACATTTAAAAGCCAAAAAAAACTGCTGCCTACATGAAAACATGAAGGAGGCTCTATTCTACCTTTGAACACATGTAAGTGCCTTAAAAAGACTCGAATCACCCTTTAATACATAGATTGAAAATTTAATTAATTAAATCGTGGTTCAAAACTTAAGAAAGAGAAAATTAAATACATTTAAACAGTGGTTCAAATTTTAAATTAAATGAAAAGGTGGTTCAAAACTTTAAAAAGTACCAAAAAATAGAATAATTAAGTTTAATTCAATATAAAAATTAAGTCATTAGTGTCATAAATCATGTCAGTACACTGATTGTAAATATAGCGCTGTAATTACATTATTTCTTGCACAAGTATGAAGGAAACCTTTGCTGTATAACAGGCTCTAACACTGCACTAGTACTGATATACTGAATATTTATGCAGAGAAAGAATTCAAATAAGCCGTTTTATTATTGTGAACGATGTTCACTTCAGGATTAAAACATGTTCTGTTGCTAAAAGTTATAATCTTTGCTTTTATGAAAACACTCACAGCACAGAAATTAAAACCATAAACACAGAGGTGAGAGTAACATTACACTAAAAACTATAACAGCATCAAAAGTTTGCCAAAATCCCCCTGAGCTGATGTTACTTCTTTAAAACACATTATAATTTAAATGTGTCTTATTATTCACTTTGCATACATTTATAGATTCATTTGCTGTCTCTTTATAACTGCATTTAAATGCAGCAACAAAATGTTTTAATGACTCTAATACTTTAAAAAATATTTCTATTTATGATGCTTTTCTGTACCTGAGGCATTTAAATGACTTTTGTTGCTGATGTTTAACTTAAATTCCTTTTAATTACTCCTTTATACTTTGACCTTTAACTCCATGTGAATGTATTTTATTCTGCTGCCTTCAGTAAGGTTGTTGTTTTCCGATTTGAATTATAACTCCAGAGAAAAAAATGTTTTTTTTATCATAATTATTTTAATTTATTGTACAGAATAGTTTTAAAGATGCTTCATTTATTGACTTTTCATATGTTTACATGACCAGATGTGGTTTTCTTATCATCTGTTGCCTCGGTTAGGTCTTATACTGAATTATTTTACATAAACATGTTTAAACATGAACCTGTGGAGAAACTGATGTCTCGTTGGGAATAATATAGATTTGCACTATAAAAGATTATCATATGCTGTTAATTAAGTTTTGTCAAACTGTTAAGCTGTTGTTCTCTCAAGATTTTTAGAAATTCTGATGAATATTTTTTGGAATGATTTTGTTCTCATTTATATTTAATAAACAGAACAATGAAGCCATTTTATTATTTTATTTATTTATTTATTTTTGATGGTATTTTGTTTTTTGGTCGTCCATCAAAACATACAGGTCTTGTGATTGTGATTTCTCCAGATTGTGGCCACATAATTATTTTATCCTACATCAACCATCAATAGAAATGACATCATTTAACATAATTCCATATTTTAACCAGTTTTACCCAATTTAATGGCAGTTCAGCCAGATGAAACTCCCACAGCATGAAAGACAACCAAGACAACCCAAAGTAAGGTAAAACAGCATAACTTTGTCGCTCGGCAAACTTACGTGTGTGAGAGGGAAAAATAATAATTTATTCATAACATCCTTGATGTGTTTTTAGACTAAAAGCTAAAAAAAACCCCACCAAAATAACAGGGAAAAAAGCAGTGCACAAAATCAAACATTCAATCCAAAGATGGAGTTAGATTAATATGAGTTTATTTGCAAACACAGAAAACAAATAACTTACACTTGATTCAAGATGTTCATTCTTGAGGCTGTATTTTTCCCTCGTTTGATTTTAAATAATGCAGAAAAAAGCAGATAAAGGGATGGATGCCCACCTCTCCCCAAAGGATACATAGAAAAGGGAAGAGGGGATGGGGCAAAAAAAAAACATACAAATAACCACAAAAGAGGAATGAAACAAAGGAGAGCTGCAACTGTACACAAGAGCATAACGGGTGAAGGAGACTTTGAGTTAACACAAAACAGAAGATTGCCAGGTAATTTTGTTGAATTATAAAACTGGAGAAGAACCACAATATAATGTCAATATATGACCCTGTTCCACTAATATAACCATTACATTCTACAATCATTATAAACTATAGAGGACTGATGTTGATTAATGTAGCAGCATCATTAATGCTGGCTTTGTGAAGTTGGACTCTGGTGATGGTGGCAGAGGAAAGAACTCGAGACAGAACTACTGGACATTGTGGACACGGTCACCAGCAACCAGAGGAGCCAATTCAGCCCAAGACTGCTGCTTGAGTTTTGACCAATTTTAATTCAAACACAGAAAGCACAGACCACATTTCAGGCAGTCATTCTGCATCTCCTGCAGTCCAAAGGGGAAAAGAAAGAAAGTAGGCTGAGTCAGCCTGGCCGTTCAGGGCCATCACAATTTATTATTTTTTGTTTATTTCTATCATTGTATATATCTTTTTATTTATCCACTTTGCAAAGTGCTACTGGAATCTTAATTTCCCTGAGGGATCGTCCCAAAAAGATGAATAAAGTTCTATCTAACCTTATCTAATGCTGTTTTATCTATGTAGAACTGTGTTTACATAATAAGTCAAAGTCAGCTTTATTGTCAAATATGCTATACATGCTTGACATACAGCACAGATGAAATTTCAGTCCTCTCGGACCCACAGTGCACACAGGCAGTATTAAAAAGAAGAGTAAAGAAACTAAACCACAGTATAAACAAATATGATAGCCTAATAACATCTAAAGTAATAAACAGAATAAATTTACTATGAACAGAATGTGTAGATGTATGTATGCTGAGGTAACAGTAAGGATAAAAAAAAGAGTTATTGAAGGAGCTTGCATTATTGGCAATAAATTATTGTTATTAAGGTACAGCAGTGTTCAATGGTGCAATAAAATAAAACTAAACTGATCTTGTCATTAAGACATTTACATACATACACGCAGGCAAATTAGTCAAACAAGCATTGTGAACTGTTTTGGTGTTTTGTTTCAGTTGGTTCAAATGGGGACAGGGGCTGTCCCACATCTGGATATATGAGTGGGACATGGATCACACGGCCTGAGAACGGGACGATCGCGACTAAATCGGGACGTCTGGGCTCCCTGCACAAGAAATAACTGATTAAATTGCTTTGAAGCCGATAAATACTTCTCCAAGCAGCAAATTAAGCAGACCACTCTCCATTACGGCTCTGAAATGTACACGATAGCGGCGAATGGGCACTCCGTGTTTGAGCCAAAATGGCGTCTTTTCCCTTTAAACAGAGAACCAATCAGAATCACCGAAGCTTTCTCAAGCCAATCAAAACCCCCTCAGGGGCGGGACCTGGGGAAGCAGGCGGAGCTGTTTTGGGGTGTTGTGAATTCGTGCAGCTAAGAAATCTTGAGTGGGAGTTGTCGGACGGATTTGTTGTGTGATTTCTCGGAGGATTCGCGCTGATCAACGAGGCGCCAGCAGCAGCAGCGATGCCCGGGATAGAGAAGCTGCCGATCGAGGAGACGCTGGAGGACAGCCCGCAGGTAACGGCTCCTTTTCCCCGGGAACGTCAGCTAGCATGCTAACGTTAGCATCCTGTGCAGCTATGCTAACAGTCTTTGTAGGCTCAGTGCCCAACAGCCAGCGGAGAGAAACAAGTTCATAAAGTATGCTAACAGCTAACGGCCTTTTCTAACCAAAGCTGGGGGTTTATGCTCCAGCTGCTTTGGCTCTAAACTGAGACAGCTGAGGCTAACATCTGGAGGGAGTTTCTGTCACAGTGCCAGGTCACGGTGTCAAATTCTGGGTGGATTTGTCTGAAAATGAGCTGCTGAAATGAAGACTTAGCCGGGCACTTCCTTAGCACCGAGGCAGCTCTTCCTCTCCCTCCTCTCGGTGATTTCTGGTGATCTTTTTGGCACAGCAGACAGGGGTGTCAGCCTCCTGCTTCAAACTGTTAAGCTAATGTTAGATGTGAAAGTCACCGGAGCAGCGAGCTGCAGACCACCAGCCTCTGTTGATCCTGCAGATCAGGACCAAACACCTGCTGTGACATCACCTGAAGGGGCGTGGCCTCTGTGGAAAGACCAATAACCCTAAAAGCTGCATTCTCATATCAGCTGCATGGTATATTTCTGCATGCGTCCACTTTATTAGGTACACTTGCTAGCACAGGACTAAATCCCCCTTTGCCTCTAGAACTGCATTAATTGCTCATTTAAGTTAGGGGTGGGCAACTGGCGGCCTGGGGGCCACATACGGCCCTTTACCTCGCTCAGCGTGGCCCACCAATCATATCCTAAAAAGAAAACAAATTGGTAATATGAAGAAAAAATGCCACAACTGCTAAATATGATTCATCTTGAGTGTAGGTGTCAGCTAATGTTATTTGTAGGTGTTATTACTTATTTACATGTTACATTCAATTCTTATTGGTCACGTGGGGATGTGAGTCATGCAGTGGGTTGTGTTAACAGGTAGGAGGAATACAAGAGCACAAACTGCATCATACCAAGGCGTAGGAAAGAGTTTAGTCAGAAGGTGACGTCTGTTAGAGGCACACATTCATGGAACAGATTACCAGCACAGTGACAACTATTTAACATTTTAAAGAAAAGTTAAAACATTGGTTGAAAACAAATCAGTCATGTAATCATACATGATGTTCATCTCCTCCATTGCTGATGCTGCTGAGAACTTTGATGCTTCCTGTTTCTAGATAGATTGCGAGTTATTTGTTGTGTGCACAATGTGTACATCATGTTTCTTAAAACTGTGTGTTTACTGAATTCGTTTTTTCTTTCTATGTGATCACTTGTCTTAAGAAAACAGACGATATTTAGCTATTGTTCTAATTCCAGCATGTTTACAGCCATGTGTATTACAGAATTGTTAATCGATGTGCATTGTCCTAATCAAAAAAATAAATAAAAATAAATAGCTATAGTTTTCAGCTGGTGCCTTTTTTGAATGAAGTGAGATGGTAAGGGGGAGGAGGCCTACTTTCGTTGACTGTAGCATTTTGATATCACTCCTACCTCAGTTGAAGATGTTGAGAAATACAGTTTTGAAATTGAGAAATTATTTCACTGTTTGTTTTTACTTGCTATTAATCGATAACTGATAAGCCAGCCCATCTGGCAGGTAAAGTTTTTCCCTTACTTAGCCTCTTGGCCACTACGTTTGCCATTTTGGGGATAGTCACTTTTCAAATTAGGATGTGTGATAAAATATTTCCACTCACCTTCGATTGATGTTATATGCTTTGTTATTTACAATTCATTAAAATCCTTACTTGGCTATGATTGTATCTCTAAATTTCTTTTATGAGGCATTAAAATATAATATATTGTATAAATAAAAATATATTTGGAAACAATGATAAATACTCATTCTTTTGTTGCAATAAAGATCGTGAATTTTTGATTGTGACAGCTAACTCAGGAAATCAATATTATAAGTTTTTATATTAACAATTCCATGCCAGTTCCAAAAACTATTTCCTGCATGCCCTGCAAATCAAGAGCGTCACAGTATGACACTGACGACACAACATCCCAGTGTCTGAGTGAATTCAAGCAACAGTGGAAAATTGGACTAGGCCAAGTCTGTATTTAAAGATAACTCCACAGAAAAAGATGAATGAATGTTTGTATTTCGGTTTTAAGACTAAACAAGAATATAATCGTTTAGCACAAACAATCAAAAAAGGTGCAGGCTGAAGCTTGTGGCTTGTAAGACATAATTTTTTCCCTTTGTATAATCCTACTGTGAAGTCATTATTCCTTAAAAGCATTAATTAATTTATGCGTAAGGTCATTTTGAACTTTACGAGAGTCTTACATAATTTTAACTCATCACTAAGCTCATTCAGAAAGTTTATCCCCAAAACTGAAACACGTCTGTCTTTAATATTTAATCCAACTTTTCTTCTTTCAAACACGAGCACACTTCATAAATTAAGTTCTTCTTCTCTTAGTTTAAAAGGTTTGAATACAAGCAGGAAGAGTATATTTACTGCACAAAAAAAATGTCTGTATGATTTCTCTAAATGTTTTCTAAATGTTTTCATTGACTGGTGACCAAACGTAAATAATTTTCCTGTTTTGATTTATATTCTGTGCAGACGCGCTCTCTCCTGGGCGTGTTTGAGGAGGACACTGCAGCCATCTCCAACTACTGCACACAGCTCTACCAGGCCATGCACAGGATTTATGATGCACAGGTACACACTTGTGATTGACATGTGCTCAGAAAGAACAATCAGAAATGTTTCTGTTGCCACTGACAGAGTGGTGCGGGGATGACAAATGCTGTAGGCCAACCACCACGTTAGCATTGCTCTGTCTTTCTTGGCTGAAAGCCAGCAGGATTTTTGAATTTGTTCTTGGATCTGTGAGATATTGTTAACTAAGTTTTATCATTTTTGCTTGAACACAATTGGCAAAAGTAAAAAGATGCTATTAATCTACCATGGAACAACAAAATGGGGGTTGACCGTGGAAACGGAGAATATTTCTGACATGCATCATCATGTTATTACCACGTGTTAGAGATTTTCCTCCTCATCACATAACTTAGTGAAGTTGGTACTCATGGCTGCCAATGTATTACTGTTTATTAAAAAGATCAGACATGCTTTCATTAAGGTCTCCCACCATTTTGTGGTTTTTGTTGGCACTGTGATGGCAGCCATCCCTTTAATCACGTAATGCTTCATGAGGTTGTAGTGACCGTCTGAAAAGTGAAGTTCATGCTTATTCAAAAGCCAGTTTTATAGTTATGGGAAGACTTTACGCACATCCAAACCAGTTAACATGGACTATAATGTAATTCCTGGATGACACTCCCATTTATTAAAAGTAACTTATAGAAAAATTTATTAAGGGAAAACAAGTATAGGCTCTTCTTGCAGCTGGTAAAGCCAGTAAAAAAAGCAATAACCAGAAGACGGTTGAATCCATCACCTCCCACATTAGAAGGAGTGGTGTGGAATAATACTTGTGATCTACAAAATGGAAAACTTGGCTTACTGCCTGAGAATTCAAAAAGTTAACTCTGACCAAACTTTGGCAAAATGGATTGATTTTATTACCCTGATACAAAAAGTATGTGGAGACTACGACTAAATTTAGTCCAATTTCAAACAAATTTATCATGGTCATTGAAGACAAAATGGTGAAAGACTGACCTGTGTTACGATAAAAAAGGTTTGTTCCAACCTCCAATGCCCAGTGTTTGTTTTGTTGACTAATTATGTTTGTCATAGTTTTCTTCAACTTTTTTTCCCCTGCTGAAAACTAGACAGTAACTAATAAACATGTGCACATGGACAAAAACTCAAACCAAACTAACTGACATTTGCATCAACAAATAAAAACTAGACTAAAATGTTTAACAGAGACTTAATCCAATCAGACCTAATTTGGTCATGTAGAAAGTAGAGACAAGTTAGGAATCTATTCAATCACAGCTGCCTTAGCTTGGTGGTGGTGGGATAAGTTGTGGAGCGATCCAATCAGAGCTGCTCTCTTTATGAATTGATATATTCATGTAGAGCAGGTTCACTGTTTGTTGTCAGTTCTGGTATTGTAACTGAGATGCTCTGCCAGGTAGCCTAAATAAAGGAGACTGCATTTCACACAAAAGAACATTTGTTTCTGTTCACTTATTCAGACTTTACTAGCATTCAATAAAGGGTTATTAGATGTTTCATTTTATCCAAGTATAAAACATGACTTCATGAAACATAGAAAATGCCTTAAGGTGCATTCACACCGGACGCTACTTGTACTACCTCGGCGATCACTCTCCATTCAAAGTCAATGTAGAGCCGCGATGGGGCGGGGCAAACCCTCTCGTGATGCGACAGCCGCGTACAAGACGATCACTTCACTCGTCGCGCGATGTCAAATTTAAAAAAAAGTTGATCTATTCAGGCGATGTCGTGTGTGGCTGTGCAGCATCAGCCAATCAGCGGTGTGTGTACGTGTGACGGTACCCTAGACAGACAGTTATTCATCCAGACTACAGAGTAACAATCCATGTCCGTATGGGGAAACATTAGTCAGTGAGGACATTAGTTCCACCTTGACGGACTGCAGAAAACTGATGGACGATGCTGCTGCAGGGCATCAGCTGCAGTGTTTTGTGTTTGATAAGAGAATGAAAAGGATACAGCTGGAATAATGTCCACTTATATATCCTATTATATGATATATGGTATGATCGCGGTGAAACTTAAGCAGACGTGACGTCACCGAGCGACGGCCGTCGGCAACGGTGACCAAAATGAGGTATTTATGGACGCGCGCCGCTACGTCAGTGGGCGACACGATTTTGGTAGCTGGGTCGCTTGGGGTGTGAACACAGCATTAGACTTTACACTTCATATTTTAGTTGACTACATTTACAGTAGGTTTCTTCACCTAAAATGTTGTGAAATTTCATCAACTAAAACTAGACTAAATTCTAACTTAAACTTAAAGATATTTGAGGCAAAAAGACCATAACACCTGAATTTATAGCCTTACCAAAAACCCTGCAAGTGCTCAAGTTAATCCCAAACTAAAATAAACATTTTGCTCCTACAGGTGTAATATTAGATGCATTCAAACATTCCATTAAATGTTGCATGTGCTCATCACAGGCTTTATTTCAAGCCCTTAATAAAACAAAATACTTTCTGCCTTTGGAGCAGGTAGGAGCTAAGTGCTTTCTCACCTGTGTGTTTTCTGACTCATTCCTGCACCATCCTGAAGAAAAGTTTGCTCTTCCTTCTCAGCTCTAACATTACTTCTCTTTCAGAATGAGCTGAGTGCTGCGACACATCTGACCTCCAGACTGCTGAAAGAGTACGACAAACAGGTAAGTTCAGGGGCTCATACTTAGAAACTAGTCTTGCTTTTCTTTTTTTGTCCTCTGCTTAACTGTGTGGATGTTTTATCTGCTTGTATCTTCTCAATGCCTAAAATCTTTGGATACTGTTTACCATGCAGCTCTACAGTTCATAACAAAGTTCAAGGCTCAATCTCGTCACTGCTCTCTGTACGAGCGAGTTAGGTGGGTCTGTAGACTGAATCATCGGCACATCCTGATTATCAAGACTCATACTTGGCCTGCTTCCATCATACTTGAGTAACTATATTTATGTGACAGTTCTGGAAGCTTCAGCCTTCGTTCTGTAACTGAGTCAAAAAAATTTACTTTTGCCATCGGTCCCATATTTCATCTTGAAAAGGTTAAAGAAGTTTCAGACCTTCTGCTCCTGCAGACTGGAATCTACTGCAGGATAAACTGTGTCTTGGAGAGCTGGACTCTTAAATTAATCTATTTTAAAGAAGGTTGAAGTCTTTGGAGGAAGATGAAGCAGACTGATCTTTTTTTTTTTTTTTGCTCTGTGGCTCTGACTTAAGTGGCTGATATATCTGTACCCGTGTCTGTTGTTGTTTTATGTCTTTAACTTTGTGAATGTGCTGCTGCCTTTCTTGGCCAGGACACTCTGTGCAGGAGTTTCTGATTAAATAAAGTTTAAACATTCAAGATTATCTTAATAGTATGTCCAACTTAGTATAACGTAAAGTAACATGCAGAATATGTAATTATCTTTTAGAAACATTTAAGCCATAGTTCCTGTTCCAATGTATTGTTAAAGTGGAATAATTTCTAGAATTGTTTAAAATTATTATTTATTAATCGATGTTCATACACCCTGATTCTTTGGCATTTAAGAGCTGATAATGATGGCTGTCTGATGGCTGCTGTTCTAATTGTTTTTTTTTCCTGTTTAAATTTTACAGTATATTGAATGTCATTGACATACAGGGTGTTCATAAATAGTGTGTCTCAAATCGCATACTTCCATACTCAAATACTCAAAATTTTGAGTATACTGCGTCAAAATGAAAAACAGTATGCATAGTGTGCGAAAAATGAGTATGCAAAAGTACCCGGATGATGTACTCAAATCGGCCCGGATTTTGAGTATGCAGCTGTGGACACTCAACGTACTCATTTCCTCCAGAGACGATGGCAGCGGTGAGCTGTGGCTCTGCACTGACTACAGTGGATGTGACTGCGCTGTTCAAATGTAAGTTATTAACACGTATTTTTTACACCAAGCACCTTAAGCTGTTGTCCTTTTGAGTGCATTTTTTGTGTTCATTGGTTTTTTTGTTTGTTTTGTGCCACGAATGGTCGGCTACCAGTTATGCTAACACTAGTTGGACTAGCAGCTATCTCGAATGCTAACGCTAGTTGGGCTAACGGCTGCCGGGGTCCGAGCATTACCCTGAATAATCGGGTAAATAAAATTAACCAGCGGGTTAGACCCCGCACAGGGACTATATGATCAGAAGCACCACTTTGACATCTCTGTTTATTGGTGTATTTTAATTGTCGCGGCGTCCCGTGTAGCTCTCGGTTGCCTCAGTCAGCTGCAGATACCTGTAAAACACAGGTATCAGTAAAACACCGATACCTGTGACTCTACATCGCTGTTTGTGATGTGGTTAATATGGGATTAATGTTCTCTTTCACTGTGGAGGATACTGATGTTAGACGTGTGGGGAGGGCTTTATCAGACATAAATACTCGTTAGATACGGCAGCTATTAGCTACCTTTAGCTTGGTAGATAGCCTGTGAATAAAGCCAGTACCTGCTATGGAGGTTTATCCGCAGCATATCACGTCATTACTGTCATGTTTCCCCTTCGATGTCTGTAAGGTTTAATGTTTTGCTCTTTCTAGGGACTGATGAGTAAACCAGGGGCCTGATAGCCTGGAGGCTTGCTGCCTGTTCACATGGAGGCATAATGCCACAGGTACCTGCTATGAGTAAGTGAAAGCTCAGGTTATAATACAACACTATTGTTATGGTTTGTATTTAACTTTTTGTATAAAATCCTGTAGGGGGTTCATTGCAGAAAGGGGGCTGGAGGGGAAATTCACCCCAGCCCTTGTCAGTAAAAAACATGGGAAAACTTTGGTTTGCTGTAATGTGATCAAGTGGATTCTGTATGATGTGAGTGTACAGTCATAATTACACAATTATTTTTTTCTGTATTGTGTTGTTCTTCCTGCACAGGACCTGAAATGCCCAAAACCCAAAGATGGACCTCCACCTGGTCTTTGGGGTACCAGATGCTCTCTCCACCACACACCTGGCTCTGGACAGGTGACCATTAAATTGCTGGTTTTCAAGAGGCTGTCCGTGGGGGGTGATGAGGGCACTGCCTGAGGCAGGGGTAGCCCCCATCACCAAGGATGCAGAAGCCTGGCAGAGGATACTTCTGCTGCAGGTAAATGGGGCTGTGCTTCGGCACCCTGTGTTGTGTGCTGACCTGGAAAGCCCACAAAAATGTCCTGAAATTTTGTGATCTCACACAGCCTGAAACTGAACTGAATAAAAAAATGTCATGTGCAGGTAACATGCTGCATGCTGGGCTGGTGGCTTCACCCACACATGGCAGCCATCAATGCTGCCAACAACCTTTCTGAAGGCTGCTGATCCAGCCAACCAGGTGAAACCTGCACCCAGTTGAAGTTGGTCCTCTGCTGATGTTCCCTTTGGGTGCCGAGGGGAACCACCAGACCCCCAAAGGACTCCCTGGTGAGGCGAAGTCTGGCCGCAGGTCACTCTCCCCATTGAAGAACATCGGCAGGAGTGGCACTAAGCTTACAGTGCAGCCTGGGGTTTGGAGGCTGGGGAAATGAAGCACTAATGTCTTTAAATAAAATAAAAATAATATTAATGGTGGTGTGTTTTTGTTCTATTCTTTGTGGTACATTTAACATGCTGATTTAACACTGATGCTTCAATATTAACCCTTTACTACCAGCTCAACTGCAGAGAATAAGACATAAAGCTATCTATATCGATATATTTCATAAATTTATATTCTATTTCTCATATATATATATACATATATGTGTGTGTGTGTGTGTGTGTGTGTGTGTGTATATATATGTATGTATATATGTGTGTGTGTGTATATATATATGTATGTATATGTGTATATATATGCATATATATATATATATGCATATATATATATATATATATATATATATATATGCACACACATATATACGTATATATACATATATATATATACAAATAATTTATATGATAAGAACTTTTAGCATTTTAAATCCTAAACAAAGAAATCCGTCTTTTTAGTTTGTTTGCAGTTCTGTCTGTATCCTAAGACATTGACAGAAACAAACGTTTTTTTTTTTTTACAGAAATATTTTTGAATATATCGACGTCTGCCAAACAGTTGAGCTGGGAGCTGGAGGTTATATCATGGGTGTAAATAATATACCTGTTTAACTACTGTAGTATTATAACTTTTGTATAATAACTTATACAGAGTTATCTTTATATTGTATAACAGGAACACGTTTAAGATTCTAAGTGGAAATTTGTTTTAAAAAAATATGACCCGTATCCAAATGCTTTGCTGTCTGTAAATGAACGATACATGGGGTGCATCTTCAGTCAGTAGGAGGAGGACATGACGTTGTTAGCGCCGATTGCGGCGCAGCAAAGCACGATAAATACTCACTTTACTATTGGATATTAACATTATATATTAAGATATGATGTGATACAAAATATATTTGTTAAATGATTTATAATTCTTTGAAAATTTGCGGGCAAATGATGGCGGTATTAGACGCTTATGCGCTGCAAGTCAGTCACAGTTCGGCATAGAAGAAGAAGAGGTCCACATCGTGTCGTCATTTCCGGTGAGTACGCCGCACGGCAGTATGCGATTTGAGACAGTACTACACCCTCAAAATTCGCGCACTAACCCATTGAGTATGCAGTATGCTTAGTACACTCAATTTGAAAATTTTGAGTACACAGTATGGAAGTATGCGATTTGAGACACACTAAAAGTCTCTTTACAATTTACAAAATTAATGACAAAGGCAGTTGATGAGACATCTAAACCAGATTTGTTTTATTTTGATCAGTGTTCATTAAAGTTTTTTTTCACATTAAAATGTTGTGTTTCAGATATTCTATTAATGGAAGGAAAGGCTTGTCTTACACGTTTGATGTTTTTTTCAGATGTTCTTGGTCGCCCACTCCTCCTTTATCCAACACTGTCCCTGTCTCCACAAATTTCTTGTGCCATGCATGAATTGAAGGACGCGATGGTCGATCTCTTCCATACTCAGTTCTGTATTTTCGCTGAGTTTGCACATCTGATTTTGTCTCAATAGACCAGGATACACATTGTGCCTTCTTTTGAGGAGTAGCCATTTTATAGAGGCTCATTTAACAGCTTTCCTTCCATTAACAGAATATCTGAAACATAAAATTTTAATGTGAATAAACACTTTAATAGAACTAATCTGGTTAAGATATCTCCTGAACTGCATTTGTAATACATTTCTAAACTGTAAAGAGACTTTATGGACACCCTGTATCTTGTTAATTGTGTTTAAATGTGTGGACCCCAGGAAGAGTAGCTGTTGCTTCAGCAGTAGCAAATGGGGATCCAAAATAAAATATATATAAGTCTGCCTTTCTCTGATAATTCGGATCATTAATGTAGGACTTGGGACAAAATTGTCTTGTGTGTCCTTGCACTTGAAATCACAATACCCAGGGTAGTGTAAGAGTATCAGTATCATGAAATATGATTTAAAAATTTTGCCTCTTCAAGCTGGCAGGTGCATTTTGAGTTTATTCAGTCGGACTCCACCAATGACAGGAGATAAAACGACGATCCTACTGGTTCAAAAATTCAACAACATTTACATTCGATGGTGCAAAATTGCTGGAGGGAGCCATGCAGGCTTTCTACAATAATATTTAGGTTGTGTCCAAGGCTCAGGTTTCAGATTATTGGTAATTTAATGTAAAAAATGCCGAATTACAACCTATCGTGTGCAAGATGGTGATCGGAGGGAAGAAGAATGGCACATTTTTATGAGTTGTCTCACTCTTCCAGCTCTTGTTGCGAATTTGTCTCGATAATTTCCGGCTTTAGTTAATGAACGAGGATTAGAGGACTAAGAGTTTTGATGTAGTTCATGTTTTATGCATATGGGTCTGTAGCATCAGATTTTCTTGACTGGAATGATCTAATCAGTTTGCTCTGTTGTTGTTGTGTCCAGCGTTTTCCTCTAGGGGGCGACGACGAGGTGATGAGCTCCACCCTGCAGCAGTTTGCAAAAGTCATCGATGAGGTGAGAAGGAGGACGAAAATGTGCAAAGTCTGCCCGCTGTTAGTAAATGTTCTTCACAGGAAGACTTAGCCTGACATGAAATCTGATTTTTATGGAGAAGGTTTGCCCCATGAGCAGATTATAAAGCACTAAACTCAGCCTTTATGGTCATGTGATTTTTCAGCTGACTCTCTCTTCTCTATCTTTGTCTTTCTAGCTGAGCTCCTGCCATGCGGTTTTGTCCACCCAGCTCGCAGACGCCATGATGTTTCCCATCTCTCAGTTTAAAGAGAGAGACCTGAAGGGTAGAAAACACACACATGCAAAACACAAACTATCAAACCCTGCAACACCTCTGATCTACCAGAATACCTGAGAAGAGTGTCAAGACTTAAAGCTGTCATCTTAAAAGCTCAGAGAGATTAAACCTCGGTGTGCAACAGAGGAATAGCTTGTTGATTTTGTTTTGTACACAGCAGCTCGTCCTAATGTCTGACTGACTGAGGAGCAAATTAAGATCACACTGTTCTCTAATTAGATCTGCTTCAGTCCCATCTCTGAAAGCGCTCAGCTCCTGATCCGACTCCTCCGTGGATTGTTGTTATTTACAGTCCAGTTATCCACCTGAGGGATGATAATAGAGTTTGAGATGAGATCAGATATTTTTAAAGAGTGTTAAAAGTGCTTCATCATGTCAGATGACGGCGGATGGTTTCTGTGATGGTGTTGCAGCTGATTAGGTCTTTATTTCATTCTGTTAGTATATATACGGTGGCGTATTGCATTCACTCGAAAATAAATAAAATCTGCCTGTTTTTATGAGATACTAACTCGTAAAAACAGAAAATGATTTATTTTCGAGTTTCCTGTTTTTATGAGATACTAAGGAATCTTAAAAGTAATTAACATGTCGCTCATGTTAGACCTTATTCAGTTTTATTTCTCGCTCGGTTTGAAACATTGGGAGATACCTGTGTCTTTGAGCAGTGTAGATGGTATTGTTATTAGTTTGTCCACATTGCGCAGACACCTGAGGAATTTGCGGTTGTTCCGACGCAAAGCCCACTCGGATCTGCTCGACGTTGCCGTTTTGTACATGATCAGTTGGACCAGTACGGCGGGCCGACCTTACCTGTGTTGACCACATACCTGGCTGATAAATGCAGCAGCCAATCTCGAAGCAAAGCGTCAGGGGGAATCCTGTTTTTACGAGATAGTATTTCGTAAAAACAGGTAAATCAAAAATAAACTAGTAAAGCACTTGGAGTGCGCAGACCTCCGCCAGCGCCGCAGTCCTCACCCATAGTGTGATTTTCACCATAAATTTTAGTCCTACCTTTATTTCATCTAAATATTTAGATTCCTTGACCATGAAAACTATTTTAGTTCAGTAGTTATTCACAAAAATCACATTTTTCGTCATGGCGGATCCAGACGGTGATCCAGATCAACACCAAAATTGAATCACTTCTTCCTTTCCCCTTCCTGAATATTTCCCGAAACTGTCATCAAAATCCATCCATAACTTTTTGAGTTATTTTTTTCACAGACAGACAAACTCTCCCAAAAACATAACCTCCTTGGCGGAGGTAATAAATTCCTGTTTTTATGAGATAGTATCTCATAAAAACAGGTAAATCAAAAATAAATAAATTCCCATTTTTACGGGATAGTATCTCATAAAAACAGGAAAATGAAAAAATAAATAAATTCCTGTTTTTACGAGATAGTATCTCATAAATACATGCAGATTTTTTTATTTTCAAGTGAATGCAATACGCCACCGTATATATAAAACATACAATACAAAGGAAAAAACTCAAACATGAATGAAAAGGAGCAGAATGAAGAGAAATCTTATGAAGTCAGACCCTTTCTCACAAGACATTAACTAAACTAGGGATGTAAAGGATACCGGCAAAATGGCAAAACGCGGTTAAATTTCCCACTGTAATTATTACCGTGTCCTTTTAAAATTACCATTATACCATGTTTGATCACCACACTGCGTCAATAACTCACGGTGATGCTGCTCTCACGGGAGGTGTGCATGCACAGTTTGCATTGTTTGGCCTCTGAGTCTGAGAGTGAAAGTTAGAGACACATTGGGAATTTCTTTCTCTCAAAACGGACTCTGAAGTCTGGTTGAATTTTGGATTTTACAAGGATGCCGAGGGGAAACTGATAGAAGACGGTCACCCTGTTTAAACAGGAAGCTGCGGCGAAAGAAAAAGACGTGCGTGGTTAAAACTGCTGTAACTCCTCGAGTAAATGAGGTAGAGAGAGAGAGAGAGGATTCAGTGAGCCATACTTGAGTGAATTACAGGTGGTTATCAGTATTCTGTGTCTAAATAATGTATAAAGATTGTAAATAACAGCATTAGTATAATTCTGGAGTGTGTTCTTGCTGTTCTTTGGCCGTGTATTTGCCGTATTTCATAATAGATCTTCTTTTTCCGTCATAGTTTGTGTTTTATGGATTTCCTTGATCGTAATTTGGAAATATTAGAGGAGAAAATATCGAGAAGATCTTCCAGGGAGAGGGGAGGCCAGAGGAGAGTCATGAAGGGGGCAAAGTGCTTCAGGGACTATCGTCAGTAAAAACAGGAAAAAAAAAACTTGGACATGGTCTAATATGACGAGCTGTAACATGGACACTAATGCTGTAGGCAAACTAAAATGTGTGAGTGTTTGTAAAATAGGTTAAGATAATGTTTTTTCATTTCAAACTTCAAACATGTTCATTTACAATTATTTATGAAGAGAAACCTGTTTAAAGTTCACCTGTTTTTTCTTTTCTTGTAATCACACACTGTTCAAGCATTTGCAACATAATGACAAATACTTGCTAGAATACTTGTATTTCTCTTGAAAGAGGGGTAAAAAAAATGTACTCAAAGGGCGTTTCTTGACGTATTTATTAACAAAAAGGCAGAAGAACTTTTATGATTCTAATATTAAAGGGGTTAAATGATTTCAAGACTGTGAAAGTACTTTTTGAACATTCTGAGCACATTGCAACGATACTGCAATAATAATGATAACTGTGATAATTTTGGTCACAATAACCGTGATACAAAATTTTCATATCGTTACATCCCTACACTAAACACATGATACAAATAAAAAAGAGCTGCAGGCCAACAAGCCTTTTTACAGTTCATTATTTCTTCTTTTCAAAAACATAAAAAACCTAAAAAAATGCAAATATCTTAAATTGAGGCTTTTTTCAGCAATGTTTAAAGTGAGATTAAAAATGTGATTAATTAGATTAATTAATTACAAGTCATGATTAATTAATCTCTCAGATTTTTTTAATTTACTGACAGCAAGAGTTCAACTTTGTGACAAAGCCCCTGTGTTCAGAACTTTAGTATGTTGCAGTGAAACAAACCTTTAAAGTTAGGGTCTACGATCTGGAAACCAGTTTGGCTGTTGAGACAGATTTGAAAAACGCAGCCTGCTCCCCCTTCACTCACCCCTCACCTCCGTGTTCCAAGATCCCACCCCCCAGCTCGTGTCGCCTCCAAACAACACGCCCCCTCTGATAGAGCAAGCAGCCAGCCGGCAGAAAATATTCATTGGTGTTGAAGATAAATGAGATTTCTCATAGCTGAAAGTAACGAACACGACAGTCATCCCCCTTGTAACACACAGCGGTAGCCATTTCAATTGGACCGGCGGCGAAGCGGGTCTGGCGTCACCACTGTTAGCTGATCAGAGCAGAGCCGATTGTGGGCGAGGATTTACATTTCTCAGCGTGTCTTCACCAGCCCAGTTTACAATGCTAACGATGAGTGGCTAACTTAGGCTAAAATCTATCAACAGAGCCTACCCGCTCCAGAAGCGGCCTCCCGGTTTCGGTGCTGGTCTTCTCCGGCTCCATGGCGCCTCAGTAGCTGTGCAGCTAGCTGCTCACCAGTACATGAGGGAGGTAGTGGGGAGGAGGCGGGACGGTGCGGAGCAGGGGAGACAGGGGATTGTATGGACTCACGGACCAATCCGAACGTTCCCGGTGGTTCGGATTGATCAACTATTATGTCGCTTTGCAGCGGATATACTAAATGGATTTTTCTCATTCTTTTTGGTCTTTATCTTGCGTAGATCGGACCATAGGACCATAACAGCCTTATAAGCGGTGTTATTAAGGTGTACCAAGCTTCAAATCATAGACCATGGCTTTAAGTCTAACTTTGCTCTTTTTACCTCCTTCTAGAGATCCTAACGCTGAAAGAAGTCTTCCAAATAGCCAGTGATGGTGAGTCATTCTGCCTCTAATAGCAGCAAATATTGTTTTGTGGCTGTTCATCTTTTTTGTGTGTCTTGGATGTCCTGAATTTCCCAGGGAACCACACAGTTTGCTTTGATCAAACAGTAACTCACCCAGCAATGCTGAAAAGGCTTTTGCTCTGACAATAAAATGAACATAAAAATATTTTTCTTTTATGAAGCTTCACAAAAATCATCAAGAGAAACAAGAGCTTTAAGACACTGACCTGGACACACATCAGGAAAAATGTGTTCAGACTGTTGGCACACAGCAAAGATATTTTCCCCACATGACTCAAATTTGTCAAGGTTTTTTTCTGCTAAAATGGATTTTCACCTGTTTTTTAATGTCCGTAGCAAGATGAGAATATTTAGTCTGTCCCCTGTTGCTGCCTTGCATTCCTCTCTTCCCTGTTTAACTGTTGATGCAGAAACAAACATAACATGAAGATAATGTCTCTGTCTGCAGATCATGACACAGCCATTAACAGATACAGCCGCCTGTCAAAGAAAAGAGACAACGACAAGGTAACAAACTCTCCTCACACATGCTTGAAAATCAGACAGAAATCAGGTTTGGTGGTGTGTAAATGAGTGTTAGCTAATACTGTCTTTTTAAAGTCTACAATAAGTTTAATACTGCAATCCAATTTCTAAGCTGATCTGAAACCGAAGCTTCCTGAGATCTGCAGGAGTCATTTCCCTGATACATTACACTGATATGATTGTGTTAATACGTTGATACTCCTCTGTCTTGTAACAAAATCCTGATGCTGGAATAACTTGAGTGTGTTTTTTGTGTTTTAGTTGAGGGCGGAGGCGGTGGAGGACGTCTACACCTCCCGTAAGAAGCAGCACCAGACCATGATGCACTACTTCTGCTCACTCAACACGCTGCAGTACAAGAAGAAGACGGCTCTGCTGGAGCCGCTGCTGGGATACATGCAGGCGCAGGTACAAACACACAAATGAATGCACTTAAAGGGATAATTTGGTCTGAGAGTTAGCCACAGTGATGGAGATCAGATCTGCCTCTGTGCAGAAAGAGCAAGCACAGAAGCTACAGTGATACACTGCCTGGCCAAAAACAAGGTCACACACTCTAATATTTTGTTGGACCACCTTTAGCTTTGATTACAGTCACATTCTCTGTGTCATTGTTTCAATAAGCTTCTGCAGTGTCACAGATTTGTCCCAGATCACAGCACTGCCCCCACAGGCTTGGACAGTAGGCACTAGGCATGATGGGTGCATCACTTCACCTGCCTCTCTTCTTACCCTGATGCTCCCATCACTCTGGAACAGGGTCAATCTGGACTCATCAGACCACCTGACCTTCTTCCAGTCCTCCACAGTCCAATCTTTATGCTCCCTAGCAAACTGAAGCCTTTTTTCTAGTTAGCCTTACTGATTAGTGGTTTTCTTAAGGCTACACACCCCTGAGTTCTACTGTTGTTTTTCTTTGATTTGATTTGGTCAAACGTTAAAGTAATCACCAATCACCATCATTCAGGATTTTATTCAGACCACATTTCTTCCTTGAAGTCGATGGTTCCCCACTATCCTTCCAGTTTTTAATAATGTGTTGGACAGTTCTTAACCCAGTTTTAGTAGTTTCTTCAGTCTCCTTAGATGTTTTCTCTGCTTGATGCCAATGATTTGACCCTTCTTAAAAAGACTAACATCTTTTCCATGACCACAGGATGTGTCTTTGACATGGTTGTTTAAGAAATGAGAAGCTGCTCATTCCATCAGCTGGAGTTAAATAACTTGTTTCCAGCTGAAAGATAATCACCCATGCAGGAATTATCCAATAGGAGGCTCAGACCTGTTTGCTTAGTTAAATCCAGGTGGCACCTTTTTTTTTTGGCCAGGCAGTGGATATTGCTGCACACTGGTTTCACCTCCACTCTTTTAGGGATGGGAAGTGAAAACCATTTCCACCTGAGAATCAATATGAAATCACTTAAGGAATCGATATTATTAGTCTTTTTGTTTTACAATCCCCTAATCAGTTCTGTAGTGGCTTCAGAAACCACTGCTAAGAGGGTCTAATACACACAGTCCAAACAAAAAGCAGCCACGGATCCAGTGTCACCTCGAAATAGAGCTGGGAGAAAAATCGATTAAATTGGTTAATTGGAATTATTTTCTGCAGAAGATTTAAAAAAATAAAAATCAAGATTTTTTTCTTGCCTTCGTCCAATTGTAAGTAGTTGCAATTTTTGAAAAAAAATACAATTTTCATGATGGTCGGCCTTGTAGGGTTTGCACAAGCACTTTTATAGGCTTGTATTTGTTATTTAAGTAGATTAAATATTGATCAGAGAGTTTCATGCTAATACTGTAAAAATACCTCAGCCTTTTAGTGTTTATGTAGACAAACCTGCCTACGTTTATACTACATAATCAACCTTTTATGACCCAGACTTTGACTTTAAGAGGGAAACATTTAGACAACATAAAGGCAAAACTTGATTTGTTTCATTTTTATGTCACTGGGAGTTTTGTTTCTTTTAGGGAAGGAAAAATCGATTGAAATCGTAAATCGAGTGTCGTGGAAAAAAAATCTGGGATTTTATTTCAAGGACATATCGCCCAGCCCTACCTCGAAACTTTATTTACAGAGATAATGGTAAACAAAAAGTTTCTGCTTCCACTCTCTACTGCGTGGCCACACCTGAAGCAGGCAGCACCTGGAGGTGGGTGAATAGGAATGGGGAGTACAGTGTCAATAACTTCTTCAATTTATAATTTCAAGTGAACCAAAATTTAGTCCCATTATTTTTAACAAATGATTTCAAATTAAACTTAAACTAAAATAATGACAATTAGCCAAGCTAGACAATTTATACCAACAGATTTATTAAATTAAAATACTTTTCTTTGAGCCAGTTTGACCATAAATGATATTAATTATATAAATTACATTTCTGTTTGGCCCCAAAAATGTTTGTCCTTCAAAAATGTTTTGCATGCTTTGCAAATCAAGGAAGTCGGAGTCTCATCAGTGGCAGTCACCAGAAAAGACGACATGGAAGTCAAAAATAATTGATCATAATTGGTCTAAATTGGGTTAGTATTGGGAGATGCCATGTGTTTGACATTGTAGCCAATGCAAATCTATACTGGGTGACTTTTTCCACACCAGGACTCAATAAGGAAATCATTAAAGACTCAGAGCAATAAACAGAATTCTAAATGGCTTGGCAATAAAATGTCATCAATCCCCATCCATAGCACTATTTAAAATGTTACGGTAAAAACACTCCAGAGAAACATCACAGTATGATGAGAAGCTGTGATTAACAGTTACAGCAACTTTTACACGACCAAGCTGCTCTGTTGAAGCTGAAGTGTAAAATATGATCACTCACTTTCATTTTCCAAGTCCTGTCTTATCACATTATTTAAATGTACAAATGTTAAAAGAGCATCCTGCCAACCAAGCACAGAAGTGTTGATAAACTGTGTTATTCCTGCTCGGTCTACCTCCTTGACAAAGGACACACAGTGTGTTTTCATCGACTAAACCTCTTATCCGAACCGTGGCTGTGTCTTTGTGCAGAGCTGTAAAGTATGGCTGCTCATTTGACTGCAGGTGTGATATGTGATCACTGAAGTGGAATGACAATGGGACTCTGTCATGGGGCCGTCGTCTCCACAGTGAAGCTGCACAGCCAGACAGCACTGCCAGTTCTACTAAAATACACAACCAGGTCGATTAAAAACAAGCCCAAAACAAGAACTTTTTTAAAGAAAAGTATAGATGTTTGATTTTCATCTACATTGTATTTAATTTCACAGTGACATTTTCTTATGTGTCTCTTTATTGGTTATTTCAACATCCTTTTGTTTGGAGGTGAACATCCTTTTCTTTATACAGAAGTGAAGGGAGGGGCTACTGCTATTAACAACTCTGTTCTCACTAAACAGTCTGTGTAACCTTGATTTTTGTAACCAAACAGACATAGTCAGGCTTTTATCAAAGTTTAATGTTGATCCGCTACAGCTTTATTATGGTGAAAACAGTAAAAGCTAAATTAGAAATTAATTTAATTCTGGCTACAAGGGTTTCCTTTTTGATGGAAACATCATTTTTGCCTCTTTTACAGTAAAATTAACATTTGTGTTTGGGGTGGGAGAAACTAGTGTGTGCTCCTTCTGAATTGGTCGTCTTTTCGAGCTTGCTCCAAAACTGTAGCTGATCATTTGAGGTTGTTGTGCTCCCCAAACCAGGAGGGATATATGGAAATGGATTAGGGCCACTGAGAAATAAAAAAATGAAGTCCACATTTTTTTTAATTAATATTTCTCTAAAGCAAAAAAAAAGTCAGAATTCTGAATTTTTTTTGAAAAAAAAGTTAGAATTCTGAGTTTAAAGTCAGAATTCTGACTTTTTTTCTCAGATTTCTGCCTTTTTTTCTTTAGAGGAATATTAATAAAGAAAAATTGGACTCCATTTTTTTATTTCTTAGTGGCCCTAATCCTCTTCTGTAGATCCATCCTGGTTTGGGGAGCACAACAAGCTCAAATGAGCAAATACAGTTTTGGAACATGCTCGAAAAACACGACCAGCAACTGACAATATTTACAAGCAACTTTTCCAAAAAAAGAAGTAAGTCGCTTACAACTAGCAGACCTGGCAACACTGCAGTGAAATAGACTGTAACAACCATTTACTTATTTATCTGTTAAGTTCATTTTAAGATTTTATTGACTAAAACTAGGAAAACCTACTGTGGAGGAATGGATCGATATAATCTATGATATTTTTATGATTTTGCTCTAAGACTCAAACAAGGAACATTTTTAAAAAGATGGGAAAGATGAATAAAGTATGTCACGCCAATACGACCATCATTTGTCTGAAGTACATTTTTGTGTCCTTATTATTTTCTTATATATTCCTTCTATAGAGGGCTTTATGTGCCATTGACATTTACTCCATTATGTGTTATTTACCAGTGTTCTTGTTTTTATTTTATTTTATTGAAAAAATGATTAAATGTATACATTACTGGTCGTGTAGATACTTGATTTGTCCTGCACACTTTTATACTGCTTGCTGAATCGGGGCTACAGTTATACAACTGCAGATGGTTAAATAAAAGATACAGCATGTCTTATCATTGTTTGTGTGGACCTGGATTTTCACAATAAAAAAAAAAGAATTAAAAAATGATTTTATTGAAATAGTTTGAAAAGCAGTAAACCCCTAACGCAGCTCCCTGTTGGACCCTGAAAGAGTTTTATGAATTTGAACCAAAGTAACGTGATATTCAGATATTTCCTGAAGTGTTTCAGAACTTTAACAAACTGTCTAATGTGAGTTTTCTGTGTTGATTTCATGCAGATTAGTTTCTTTAAACTGGGATCAGAAAATCTCACCCAGCAGTGGGAGGAGTTCCTGGGAACCATCGGGACCAGCGTTCAAAAGTAAGGATCCTTATTTTAAAGTTTATCCACTTCTCTCAAACAGAAACATCAGATTAAAGGGATAGTTCAGCATTATTGAAGTTGGGTTTTATCAGGTACTTGACAAAAGTCAGTGTAGTGGCTGAAAGGGCTTCCAGCAGCTCTGCACCTTTAAAAGGACAGTTCAGTTTTTTTGAAGTGAGGTTATATGAGCTCCATTTGACCACCAATAACTTTATTTATATAGCACCTTTGCAGTTATTTCACATTATTGTGTGAGTTTTACGTAAGTATTGGGCCATGTTTGGTAACATAAACAGTTGTTTGAAAAATACCAGGGTGCTTCAGTTTTCCTCCAGGAAGTCTGTGTTTGGCACTATTTTATGACGCAGCGAATGGCTCTGTGTTCTTCCGCCAGAGTGAGTAGATCAGCTGAATCAGTGCACACAGGAGGAAGAACACAGCCATTTGTTGTGTTGTTAGATATTGCCAGGTACAGTGACTTCCTGGATGGTAAATCAAGTGCTCTGAAATGTTTCCTTCATTTGACCCAACATAGTTTCACTTAAAACTCACACAATTGTGCAGAATAACTGTACCGGTCAACAAAAGTGTACCGTCCTGGTCATCTCGGGGCAGTGCTGCGGGGAGCTCTTTCAGCCACTTCACTGCCTGTTGTCAACTTTCTGAAACAACCACACTCCAAAAACACGAACTATCCCTTTAAGAAAATGAGCAACATCCAAATCACTCATGTGCCTTCGTTTACAGCGTTCGCCGGGAGATGGAGGAGGAGGTCAGTCAAATGCAGCAGACCATCCAGGACATGGAGCGGTCATGTGACCCTCTGTACGCACCATGTGACCC
Organism: Scarus forsteni; assembly: GCA_036419115.1. Lineage (NCBI taxonomy): Eukaryota > Metazoa > Chordata > Actinopteri > Labriformes > Labridae > Scarus > Scarus forsteni. The sequence continues at coordinate 171,809 of JAZDUH010000112.1, read as the reverse complement.
TGACCCCGCCCACTCACCTGTGTGCCGCAACCTGACCAGGAAACAGGGCTACCTGTACATCCGCAAGTAAGGCGCACAAATACTTGGAGCTGTTGTTTATGTCACAAGATGCTTCATGAATGGAAGGATAAGCGGTTTATTTCCTCACCCAAGAAGTTTGTTATCGCCTGCGTCTGTTTGTTTTTTTGTTAGTTTGTTTGTTTCTCTTCCAGCAACATAAAAAAGTTATGGATGGATTTCGATGAAATTTACAGGACAAGGAGCAAATCATTAGATTTTGAGAGTGATCTAGATCAGCATAATACTGCCATGACGAAAAATGTGATTTTTGTGAATAACTACTGAACTAAAATAGATATCATTATGAATCCAGTATCTAATGGTATGTTTTCATGGTCAAGGAATCTAAATATTTAGATGAAATAAAGGTAGGACTAATATTTATGTGGGTGAGGACTGTGGCGCTGGCGGAGGTCTGTGCTCTCTGAGTGATTTTCTAGTTAAGTAATTGTTTAGCTTGGATGATTTTCTCTCAACAGAAATGAGCAAGATGCAACATTCGCACTGTCTTTCTTTCTTTACGAGGATCAGATTAGCTACAGCTGAAGCATCAGCGACTGTTCTGTGGGTCCAACACACAAAAATAGATGCACACTCGCACACAAACAAGTCTCTGGTTTCAGACATCAGCCTCGCTCTTGGAGTTGAAAATAGTCACTCTGTTGTCAGTGTCATGGCAGGAGAGGAACGTCTTTGATTGTGATGGTGCATTTTATACTTAACATCACCGATGCCCAACAAGGTCCTCGCAAGCAGCTGGTCACCCACAGGGAGCCAATGAGGAGTTTGCATGGACATAAATAAAACAACACAGGCTGCTAATGTTAAAAGTAAACTACAATATTTACTTGTGTCCCCTATAGAAAACATGATTATAAATAAACTCCCAGAAGTGCTCATCAGAAGGTAGATTTAAGCCTCCGTGCAGGACAAATGTGATAAAAGGTACGGTTCACTACAGAGCAATGGTAGCATGGAATTTATTACCAAGCTTTTTAATCTCAGACAGTAACAGAAGTTGCTTTAACAAGAAATTAAAGATGTATTTATTTACATATGGGTTACCTGAAAGATAGTAATGTGAAGTGCTTCTACCTAGTGATGTCAATTTTTCCGGTAATCCCAAAAGGTTAGGAGAGTTCTGTGGTTTGTTCTTCTTTTTTTTCGTTTTTAAAATTTTATGTATTAGTTTATTTTTTGCAATCAAGAAGTGAAAAATAGAGCCACTGTATGAGACAGTTGTATGAATGTTATGAGTGCAGTGTATGTAAGTCATGCTCAAAAGGATGACCATATTTTGAAATGTGGACTCCAGGAAAAATAGCGAGTGTATTTTTGCTGGAGCAAATGATAACAAATCTGATGTGCAACATACTTTTAAAAAGGCGTATTTTTCTACACTCTGACCTGCACGAGGTCAAATATTACATTGATGCTGAGCTGAAGGAAACATGGTTACGAAAGGACTTAGGAGGCGACCTTTCTACTGTAGCCTGGGAGTATGTGGGTAGCACACAAGCCTGTCTCTTGGAAGACTCAGGAGTGAGGCAAGACACGAAAAGTAAAAATGTTGGTGTGTTCCTTTAAAAGTAGCTCTCAAGCTTAAAAAGGTTGGTGAAATGGAAACAAATTTCATATCAATATTACAGTTTTTGATGTTTCTACTGTCAAAAGTTGAGAAGATACCAAAACACTTGTTTCATACTCTTCTGCTTTGTGGCATCTTTCTGTTGAGGTGATGGAGATGCTTTCAGGAAAAGGATTTTCTGTGTCAAACTGTGACACTCGTGCAAGAATGTCACGCATCAAACCTGAACACTTCGTGCAAACGCATCAACAGTGTGTCTTTTTTTGTTCATGGCATATTTCTTGAAAGTTTTTATAATTTTTTTTTACATACAAAATAAGATACAAAATACAGCAATGAGGGATATAAGAACCGCAACAGGACATGCATACAAACAAGAGAGAGAGAAGAAAATAATAATTAAAAAGAACAAAATATATGTATCTCCCTCAGTAAAACAGGTCTCGTGTCGTCGTCCTGGGAGCGTCAGTACTTCTTCACTCAGGGCGGAAACCTGATGCAGCAGGGCCGAGGGGAGGTGGCGGGCGGCCTGGTCACGGACCTCGACAACTGCTCCGTCATGGCCGTGGACAGCGATGACCGCCGCTTCTGCTTCCAGGTCACTTCATTCGATGGCAAAAAGTAAGATTCCTGGGCTGGAGTGTTGTGGACATGCTGCTTTTGTGTGTTTTTTGGTCCTGAGATTTAAGGATTTGCTCTTACTGTGTTCTGTCAGGGTGGTGACGCTGCAGTCTGAGAGCAGGAAAGACTGCGAGGAGGTAAAGATTTTGTTTTTTTATTGCAAAAAGCTCTGAATTCAATGATGGCCTCCTCATCCTGTTTTTTCTGATTCTCCATCTTCCAGTGGATCTCCACCATCAACAACATCTCCAAGCGGATCTACCTGAGTGAGAACGCAGAGGTCAGTGTCCTTCTGACTTCAGTGAAAAACAATATTTATCCCCTCTGTGGCGGATATTTTCAGGTTTAGTCTCTTAATAAACACCAAACCTCTGATTTGCCTTAAGATGCTACCTGTCTGCTTCTGGGCTTACTGTTGGCTGTGCAGTGTTTTTAACTTTTAGAGATCTGAAAGGAAAAAACATTGATAGATTTTAACACTCTGGTTCTTTTCACACATGCAACCCTTTGTTAAAAACTTTGGGATAACCCCTGGCAGAAAATTCCCAGACTGGCTTTTCAGAGTTGTTTCTATCAGCTGGATGTTTACTGCAGCTTGCCTGACAGTCCACAAACTAGAGGCAGTATGATCCATGTAGTCCACTCACTCTTGCAGAAAACCTAGAAGGGTTTCTGATGGGGATGGGAATTGATAAGATTTTATTGATATCACTGTTATTAAGGATCCTGCTAATCGATCAAATTCCTCAACGAATCCCTTATTGATTCCTGCAGATTTTGGCCTGTAGATTGTCAGTGGCAACAATGTCAAACATGTCACAGCATAGATAGCTGCTTCTGCAAGTTGCTGGTGTTTCCACTCACTTAAGGTTGTGCAGTAGGTGCCTTTTGTAAAAAATTAAGCCACAATTCTGATGCTTCTGAACCCTGTCAGTGGAAGGAATTGATAAGGGAATTGATTAGCAAAAAGACTCATGATATCGATTCTTTGATGGAGCTGTTAACGATTCTCAACTGGAATTGTTTTTAGATTCCCATCTCTAGTTTCTATCACGGGTCGAGGATTCAAGCCCAGCTCTGACTGTCACATGTTGATGTGTTCTTGAGCAAGATACTAACCCTAACTTGCTCCCACTGCTGCATGAGTGGTGTGCAAATGGGCATGACAGGACAAAAATGTGTCAGCTGATACTTATGGACATATGGAGTCTGAATGTGAGAGTGGATAGATAGATGTGAGCTGTGGTGTAAAAGTGCTTTGTGTTGTCAAAATGACTCTTACCTCTTTCAGACTGGCCAAAAAACCTGTTAAAACCCAGTATCAATCAGCTCCTGTCAGCAGTTTGAAAGAGTTTAAATGCCATTTAGACCCGGGTTGATTCGCCCTGCAGGCAACACGAGTTTTAATCGACTCACCCCCAATCGGCTTTCGTGAGAACATCACACCCATGTTGACCCGCTAATTTACGGATGACGTTGGTGTGACGTGTGACCATCTCAGCAACTAATTCCATCCACCTTTGTATCATCAGTGCCAGGTTTTTAAAGAGGGACAAAAGTACAAAGTAAAGAAAACTGTGTCAATGTCTTCCATGCTCCTTTCTATTGTTTACATGGACCTTCTTTGTCGCGTTGACATCATCAACGTGACCACATCAGATTGATGCGCCAGAGGAAAAAAACAGCCACTCAGCTCGTCTGCTACTGATGAGACCCGGGTCTGCTGGCAGTGGGAAAGAGTCACTTGCCGATTGTTTGTGGGTTAACCCGCATTGAAAAAACCTGCGTTGACCTGCTAATTTTAGTGTGAAAATGGTATCTGAGAGTGATTCACCACCATTCACCAAATTATAATGTCCCATCCATATTTTTCCCTTCTCCGTCTCTTTGCTGATACTGGGAAGTCAGGACTCGTAATTTCCTACTGGGAAGTCGGGGGATCCTCACCACCCCCGAGTTGACAATCGAAGATGGATGCCCCGAGTGGAAACAGATATTAATCTCCTGAATATTCTATTAACACTTTTGACTAGTGTTAGTCACACTATATCAGTTGTATACACAGTATTGTGTGACATTCTTCATGTGGTATGTGCTAACAATGGCTAACACTACCCTGGTAGATCAGCAAGTTTTTTTCAGACTTTGTAACTGGAGTGCTGATAACTCAGATACGACATCATTCACACTCCCCTCATCCCAGTTCAGTGTTAATGAAACGCAGCATGTCTGACATCCAAACAACTTCCTGCTGTGGACAAGTGTGAACAAGCAAGTTAGGGAAGGTTTGTGAAGTCACCCTGGTATTTTCTATTTTTTTTTTTTTTTTTTAATGTATTTTTGGGCATTTTGTGCCTTTATGGATAGGAGAGAGACAGTGGATAGGCTTGTGAAAGGGGGTGAGAGAGTAGGGGAAGACACTCTGCAAACTGGTCACAGGCGGGATTCGAACCTGGACCGGCAGAAGCATGTATATGGGGTGCCTGGCTGCTAACCACTCCGCCAAACCAGCACCCCGGTATTTTCTATTTTAATATTACAGCTTGAAACTGCAGGGTGAATGGGGCTCATGTGCTCAGCCTCAAAGTCTTTTTCTTATTGGTCAACGCTGACGGTGCTGTCATGATGTTTGCAGGAGATCGCAGCCAGAGTGAACCAGTCAGCTCTTGAAGCTGTGACGCCATCGCCGTCCTTCCAGCAGAGACACGAGAGCATGAGACCCAGCAGGTGAGCCTCAGCCTTTGTCTGGAAGATGTGACTAAAACAGAGTCCAAATGATGGCCTGGGGGCCAATTGCGGCCCTTAGTGTATTAGTTATTGGCCCTTATTTATTTATCATAAGACGAAACAAAACAAAACAAGCTTGGACTAACGATACAAAAAACAGAAAAACAAACAGAAAACTCAGTTTCCATTAAGTGAGAGCCACAATGCAATACCACCCAAAATGCATGTCATCACAACACTTATGTATTTGGCAACAGGGAAAATGCAACAATGCAGCAGTGATGACTTGGGTCTATCACAACCCTCCATCAGCAGAGTCATCAACCAAACACTGACAGCATTTTCACAGCCTCATATTATGACACCGTTTGTTTCATTTCCGCTAAGCAATCACAGATATTAATGAAAGCTGAGCCATTTTACCCTCATTGATACTAAATTGAGTGGAAAGTGCAAAAATGACCAGCATGGCAATTAATATAAGCAAATAAATATCACTTTCACGATGCGAATACTGCAAGTGAGTTTAAGTTTTCACAAATTTTATATGATAATTTTAAAGTTTAGCTTACTAATCATTTAACAGGTATTTTCTTTAACGTGAAATATTATTTATAATTTCAAAGTCTTCTTAAGGTTAGATTCTATGATTAAGTTTATCAATTTGAGGGTCCATCCTTTTCCCATTATCACCAAAAGTATATTTTTTTATCTTGCTTTTAGGATCAACCAATCACAGCTTTTGAAATTATAGGTCATACCAACAGGGTCAACCACACCTCTTCACTAAGAGAAGAGTTTCTGTCCTTTCCTTGCTCAGAAGTCTCTACGAATGCTCTGGAATCACTCCCAAGCTATGACTGCTTGTTTAGAATTTTTAGGTTAAGTTTGGAGCTCTCAGAGGATTCTCAGAATCTTTAGGAATACGGGCCCTGGTGTCACGTGACACTTCTGATGTTGAGTGACTTGGAGACATCTGGCTGCAGATGTTTTGGCTGATGCACTTTATCTTTCTCATGTGGACAATCCAAAAAATAATTTGCTGTCTGAAATTGTGACTTTTCTTTCTTAAAGATGCTATGAGGAGTTTCTAAGTAATTACAAAAAAGTCTCACTTTTAGATATATGCCTGATGGAAGTACACACTTTAAGATGAGTTTCATAGCATCAAAATAGGTTATCTATAAATGCTATTCCTTAGCTAAGTGGTCGGGTCGGACAGGGCTGGACTGGCCTGGATACTCAACTTCGGAAACACGACAATTAAAACTAGAGCAAATTTATATTATTCGGACACGTCTAGTAGCGATATACAGCCGGCTACAAAACTACGATACTAAGTTTTCCAAAAGTTGCTTGTTGTCACACATCAAAAAACTACCGCTACATACCTTGGGTCACTTCTTTTGGTGCGTTCCAGTTGTAGTTAGAAGTAGGAATTTCCGAGTTCCGAGTAGGAAACTGCAACTGGAACGTCCCTCAAAGTCTGAATTTCCTACTGGGAACTCGGTGAAACCTCGCCACCCCCGAGTTGACAATTAAAGATGGATGCCCCCAGTTTGAACAGTTATTTAGCTCCTGTAATAATCAGTTTATTTGCACTTCTGACTGGGGTGTGTCGCTCTAGATCAGCTGTATACATAGTATTGTTAGACTTATATTTGCAAAAAAGCTGCCATAGTGATAATCACATTCTTCATACAACAACACAGGACGTGCTAACAACAGCTAACAATAGCCTGGTAGATCAGCATGTTTTTTTCCGACTTGACGCTGATAAGTCAGAGATGATGTCACTCCCAATTCTGAGGTTACTGGAACGCAGCATTATGACAGTCGCCGCGCGTGCTCATGGGTAGCAGAGTCTTAATGTCCCCGGTGATAGATTCTCCTCACAGCACCTTTAATGTTTTTAATTTTGATTTATTGTTTAATGGGTTTGTGTACAACTGTTAAATGTGCTGCTGCCTTGGCCAGGGCACTCATGTGAAAGAGATTTTTAATCTGAATGAGGTTTTTCCTGGTTAAATAAATAACTCAACAAATAAATAAAAATAGCAACACGCATTAAAAATATAGCACTTTTGCATTTTTCTTTTGGTTTTTGTCTAAACAGTCTCCCTTATCCTAACAAGTAGCCACCCAAATATTTGTAACTATTATTCGGCGTGTCCCGATCCGATGTTGATATCGGATATTGGTCCGATATCAGCAAAAAAAGAAACACGGATTATATCAGCCTGCAGCTCAAATGTCTAATATAAGCACTCTGATACAAGCATTTAATTTATTTTTTATTTATTTATTTCAGGAGCATTAAACACTGTGGTTATTTTGCAATTTAAAAAATATGTTTTTGTTTTTACTTGATATCTTGAGGTTTCTTTTCAGGGTCTTCTAATCAATTTTTTCATTTATTTTATTTGATTGTGCTATATTCTTATGTTTAAGGTTAAAATTTATTTAACCTATTGGTTAATAACAAATGGGTCAGTTTTTCTCATAATTACTATTGCTGACTACCGTTCTCTGTTTGAGTAATCTCACCTGATCAAGCCTTTTCTTACAGTCCATACTACAAGATAAGTAATAAAAGTCTGTTTGATTCCTGCTGATATCGTATCGGATCAGTATCATTATCGGCCAATACTCAGAGCTGCAATATCGGTATCGTATCAGAGGTGAAAAATTTGTATTGGGACACCCCTAATTTTCATACTTCAGGGGCCTCGTCAGACTCATATTTTCAGCACGTTTTGAAGACAAATGTTTGGACAGTCCTGGACTAAAGCATCAGATGCAGACATCCCAGATCAAACCATCAAACAATCACCACGACCATTCCCATCTCTCTCTCTCTCTGTTTCAGTAAAGGGCGAGCGGGCCGGGCAGGCAGCATCAGCTCCGTGGGCTCTGAACCGTCACCGGCCCTCTCCGTGCTCTCATTGGACGCTCTTGTGGCCCCAGAAACACCCATCCAGTTTGACATAATTTCCCCGGTCAGCGAGGAGAACGCGGGACAGAACAAGACGGCAGCACAGTCCGGCAGGTGGGCTCGTTTACCTCTGATGAGGACGATTCATATAAATCGTATGGTTATATGTTCCTTTAATCATATGATTTTTATGATTAACTGCAGGTTTTCAGTTAAATGTAATCACATCTTAACACTCACCAGGTTTATTTTGACCTTCTCCACATTTTTAGATTAACAGAAATATAGAAAGAAAAGATAAAGAAAGAAAGACTGATTGAAGAAAACTCTCTCCTGTTCCTCAGATCTAACTGAGAAGATTTTTTGAAACTATTTTTGTGTTAAAAAACCCATCAGGTGGAAGCCACTCTGTATTTTGTTGTTGTTACGTTCCCAGTCTAGGGAAAGAACACAACATGCAGAGCCCTCTCTGCTCACCCACTCCCAACAAAGGCCAGAATAGAGCACAGTTCGCCACTCAGAACAGCAGTTTATTTTATTACACTCGAGAGCAATGCCCAACAAGATAAACTAAACATTCCTACCACATCTAATTTACCTGTAAAAAAAAACTCTGTGAGAAAACAAATGACAAATCTCGTACCTAATTTAACACTACGAAAAAAACAGGAGAGAACAGTTGATAAAAGAAAAGGGCTTCTCCCTCTTAATATCTGCTTTCTGGCTTCACACAAAGTTTATTCTGACCGAACGCAGCTCTTTGTCTGGAGCAGCCAAGTGACAGAGAGAGGGGGCGGGGCTTCACCTAGCTTCTTAAGAAGGAGACGGCCCGTTGTCCTCCAATCACCGCGCTCTCCCAATCCCGTCCCCAGCAGAGCACCAATCATTGCTCTACACCGGAGAGCCAATCTTCGTTCTCTACCTGTTCGCACCAACACACCCAGAGACTCACACAGTGGAGGCAGATACATACCAAAACGAACACAATACTACAAAAAACATGACGGAGCGTCATGACATTGTCCTGAAGTTTATTTGACATTTTTCTTCCAAGCTGCCTTTTTGGATAAAGAATTACTTAACTTTTTTTTTTTTTTCATCCCGACTTCATGTTCCTGCATTTTTTTATGGATGTTTTGATTTGTTTGTGTGACAGGAGGAGTAATCCGTTTGGAGAGTCAGGAGACGGCACATCAGAGGACAGTGAAGGTATCGTCAGTGTTTTTAACGCCAGGCTTCATTTCGTTGATTAATCTGGTTATTTTGAAAATCTTTTAGCAGGTTAAAGTGTGTATGACATCAACCCTTTAAATCCCAAGCAGTTTCTGATCATTTTTTGCTTCACTCACATTTTTATTCACTATGGTCTCATTTTTTGTGCATTTTCTGATTTTATAATAAAAAATTACAAATAAGGAATTAGTGCACACAACATATTTTCATACCCTCGATCCAAAGGAACATGGAAAAATAGTCCTACATTCAAAGAACCTACAAATTCTGAAACCTTGGAATTCCAGGGCGTTTCTGCTTCTGTCACTTTTTATTCACTGTGGTCTTATTTTTTTCTGCAATATGAAGTCAAGCACCTCTATAGATTCAGAACAACCATGACTATTGACTGATGTAACTCAAATTATGTCTACATGCAATATAACAAAATTTACAAGCTAAAAATCATTAGAAAAAGAAAAACATTTTTTTCTAAATGTTTAATAATATTTGCAACATTATTAATATTAATTATATTAAAGATGCTATGAGGAGTTTCTAAGTAATTACAAAAAAGTCTCACTTTTAGATATATACCTGATCTAAATACACACTTAAGATGAGTTATAGCATCAAAATAGGTTATCTATAAATGCTATTCCTTAGCTTCGCGGTCTGGTCGGACAGGGCTGGACTGGCCTGGATACTCAACTTCGGGAACAAGACAATTAAAACTACAGCAAATTTATATTATTCAGACACGTCTTAGAGCACCGGGCTGTAAGTAGTGATATATAGCCGGCTACAAAACCACGATACTAACTTTTCCAAAAATTGCTTGTTGTCACACATCAAAAACTACCACTACGTAACTAGAAAGAGATACATTACCTCGTCATTTTGCATCCTGTAAGTTGTTGAAAAAAGAAGTTGTAAAGCAATGCAGAGTTCTGAGGAAGGTCCGAGCTGCATTCATTAGCATCACAACAAACACATGCTTTGGCTTGGGTCACGTCTTTGGTGCGTTCCAGTTGTAGTCAGAAGTAGGAATTTCCAAGTTCCGAGTAGGAAACTGCAACTGGAACGTCCCTAGAAGTCGGAATTTCCTACTGGGAACTCGGTGAAACCTCACCACCCCTGAGTTGACAATGGAAGTTGAATGCCCCCAGTGTGAACAGCTATTCAGCTCCTGTAATAATCAATTTATTTGCACTTCTGACTGGGGTGTGTCGCTCTAGATCAGCTGTATACATAGTATTGTTAGACTTATATTTACAAAAATGCTGCCATAGTGATAATCACATTCTTCATGTGATATTTGTGAACAACAACACAGGGCGTGCTAACAACAGCTAACAGTAGCCTGGTAGATTTCAACATGTTTTTTTCTGACTTCAACTGGAACGCCGATAAGTCGGAGATGATGTCACTCCCAGTTCCGAGGTTACTGGAACGCAGCATTATGACAGTCGCCGTGCGTGCTCATGGGTAGCAGAGTCTTAATGTTGCCGGTAATAGACTCTCCTCATAGCACCTTTAATGTTAGTCATTTTCAGTCTACACTGCAGAGGCTACCTGCAAAGCACTCTTTCCTTTTTAAAAACAGCAGTTTGCTGGGAAAAATTTGCTCTGTGACACGTCTTATAAGCACTGACAGCAGGTGTCACTGCTCAGCACCTATTAGTGCTGAACAGCTCTGAGCAGGGACATCAGCCTGTATGACACTGCCATGGGATGTAAATTCAAAGATCTTTTGAACAGCAAATTCAGGAAGTGTGTGACTCATTCAGGTCTTGTTGAACGCGGCAAGAAGTGTAGGTTTTATTTATTTATTTTTTTTACAGAATTTAGCCAGAGAAAACAGTTAATTTTCTGCAAATTTTCAGAGAAGACATGAGAATTAAAGCAATGTACAAGAAATCTCATGAAATTCGCCAGTTTTCCGCCATTTTTTCAATATGTTTCCGACAATACTTGTGATACATTCAGGTACCCTCGAAAACTTGAAAATCTAACGATTACACCAGTGTTTTCTGTTTCTAGATAGGACAAATGGTTTGTAACTGCCAGTCATTTAAAGGTACGTGGTATTTTGATCCTGCCTGTGGGATTGGGTAAATAAGGGTTAAAATAAAACGTTGACTGTTAAGGTCCGTTTTAAATTTTGACTTTTGATTGTTGAAGTTTTCTAAAGGGAACGACTCACTTTGTTTTTGGTATCACCTTTTTTATCTTACATTTAAGAAACATTCAAAGCAACAAAAGCAGAAAATAGACCTACAACAAAACAACAGTACCAAAAGATACAAAAGAGATTAAACAAAAAATAAAGAAAAACTAATTCCATGTTAACTCCTCACCCCATAACCCCGGGTCTCTTAAAACTATTCAAGACACAAGAGTTTAAGTCCGGTCAAAGATGCCGTACATCAATAAATCAGTCAGAGTGACTTGAAATTGTACAAATCCTCCCTCATAGATGTGAGTTTCTGCGATGTAAACCTCTCTGTGTTGTCTTTGGTCCAGACTCGATCCTCCATCAGCTCTTCATCGTCCGTTTCCTCGGCTCCATGGAGGTAAAAACCACCGAGTCAGCAGATGTCATCTCTGAGACCATGAGACAGATCCTCGCTGCCCGAGCCATCCACAACATCTTCAGGATGACCGAGTCGCACCTGCTGGTCACCTGTGACTGCCTCAAGTATGAACCCTGAGTGTGTGTGTGTGAAGTTTGAGAAACATCCTGAAATCATTCTTCTATAGTGTGTTCGGAGTGCAGTCAGTTCGTTGGTTAGTGTCTATGAACCATTTTTACCTTGTTGCAAAGGTGACTAATCAGGCTTTTTAAACAACATTAAATAAAACACCAATTTGTATTATCAAAAAAGAAAAAGAATCTTTAAATCTAAATCTATAATCTATTCTAAAAGATACAGGAAGTCAATGCAGAGACTTTAAAACTGGGGTAATATGGACTCTCCTTCTGGTTTTCATCAGCATACTAGCAGCTGAGTATTTGAGGAGTTTACTTGTTTCTTTTCAGCTGAGTACGCTTCTAATGGTGTGTTGCTTGTACTTCAGCACTCAGACAATACAAGGAAGTGTTTTGGTTGTTATACAGCAGGTTGTCTTGCTTCACTCCTGAGACCATCACGAGCAGATAGACACCATTCTTCAACTGTGCATGCAGTAACAAGGAAGAGAGAGGCAAAGCTGACCCACCACTAATTAGCTTAGCCCAAACACTGGGAGTCAATGGGTAGCGTTAGCCTGCCTCAGCCTTAAGTAATCAGATAATCTCTCCAGCATCTCTAAATGGTGTGACTCGTTTTTTAACACATCATGCCTTTAACATGTCCTGTGAAAGGGGCAACCACCCCAAAAACCACCTCCCTGCAGGAGGAGTTCCCCAAAATGGAGAGTGTTTTTTTAAAACTGCCTGCTGCTGCCGCGGTCTGTGCATAGAAGTACAAGACGGCGGTGACATAGAGGTGTAATGTGAACATCACAGTCCAAAAGTCCTTCACAGCACTCCCTCCCCAAACACTCTTTAGTAGAAATGCTGTCCCATGCCCAGTTTTTCTCCTGGGTAGGTTTATACGAAGGTAGAGCCGTGTTGTAGAGCTCCTTTACTGTTTGCTTTGACCTGTGAAGTCTGATAGTTCTGGGTTCTTTTCCTCCTTCAATGTGATTGGCTGCTGTTAGACAGGCTGAACTCCAGATGGCAGGCAAAACCTATGTGGCGGCGTGTTGCACTTTATGTGATCTCTAAAGGAAAAGCAGATGAAACTAAACTGCAAGGTGCATGCACAAACCAGCAGGTCAGCTGTGGTTCTCTTCCTTGTTACTGCTGGCCAGTGTTGTGTGTCAGCATTACAATAACGTAACTACTTTTTCGGGTAGAAAGTAAAGTAAAGCACTACGACTGAAAATTTGGTAATGAAACGTAGTTCCTTTTTTAATGCAGCGCAACGTTACTTAGAGAGATCTGACACTGAAGCTGCCTTCTCAGCTGCTCGCATTAGACATGAGCAGCATTACCAAGTTGGCTCGTTATAAGCTTCTAAGGGCCGCAAATGTCATAAGTTAGGGCTGCGGGTTGCTTTTTATTTGGGCTTGTTTCTAAACGTGAAGTTGCTTCTTGGGGCTCTTCTGTCTGTGTGAATCCCCCTGATTATCTTCCAGCTCCCAATAATAAAGCAGTGTGGTAGGCAGTTTGTCCACTTCCTCGTTTCCTGGTTATTGTGCACACCCCCAAACACACTAATGCACATAGCTCATGCTCCAGAGCCAAAGTTGCCAGGTCTGCTTGTTATAAGCGGCGCTCTAGTTTTAAATAGATGCTTGGCACTGCGATATTGAAATGTAATGCAGACCAAAATTAACACACTTTATGTAGATTTCTCTTTTTAAAAAGATATATATCACATTAGGAAAGGAAATAGCTGGAGGTTGCTTATTTTGCTTGTTTTTATTGACCTGGTTGCTTATTTCAGAAGAAAAATGTGGAAATATTGGGCAGGAGTTCTCATTCCACAGCGTATACAACATGTTATTGTAAAATAAAGAGCACAAAAGAAATAACTGTTATGTTCTCTGTGGTAGAACTTTATGAAGGCCTTCACATTTAGGAACAGATATGGGGTTCTGTCCAAAGTCGAGCAATGTAAAAGTAACGAGTAACGTGAAAAGTTACTTTTCATAGAGGGTAACAAAGTAAAGTAACGGGTTATTTTTTCCAAGAAGTAATGAGTAACAAGCAAACACTTCTTTTTAAAAGTAACTTCCAAAACACTGTTGCTGGCATCCTTGTCATGGACTCAGAAATGAGGCAAGACATGAAAACTAAAAAAAAAAAGTCTGCGTCTCCCTTTAAATGATAACACAACAAGTGGATGAACTGATGCTAAAACTCTTTAACAGTGAGTTTTGATTGGCAAAGAAAAATATCTCTCTCTTTCTTTTCAGGTTAATTGATCCTCAGACACAAGTCACTCGGCTCAGGGTAAGAAGCCCTCTTAATCTCTGCTGTCCGTTATATTCTCAGACATTTTTATGATAAATCATCTCGGTCTCCCTCCCTGTAGTTCCCTCTCTCCACCGTGATCCAGTCTGCGTCCCATCAGGACAACAAGAGGCTGTTTGGTTTCGTTCTGCAGCCTGGAGGAGGGCGAGGAGACAGTCGAGCCGTCTGCTACATCTTTGAGTCCAACAACGACGGGGAGAAGGTCTTTCTGTCTTTTCATCTGTTTTCTCTCCTTCTCTCTGACTGATGGGCCGTTTGACCGTTTGTCTTCTTAAACGTTTCAGATCTGCGACAGCATCGGTCTGGCCAAGCAGATCGCCTTCCACTCTGAGATGGTGAGACCGACCTCTGGAGCTTTTGTGTCGTTTCTGTGTTCGTGGAGAGTAACGTTTATTTGTTGTCTTCTTGTCGTGGCCTACAGGACAGAAAAGCTTCAGAGAAGAGGAAGGAGCAGGACAAGGCCAAAGAGAAGCAGCAGGAGGAGCTCAGCAAACAGAGACAGATCGAGAAGGTGACGGTGAACTCCTGCTCTCATATTTAAGTTCATTACATCAACAACAACCTCTGAGTCTGACGCTGCATTTAAAAGTTATTAAAGTTACTTCACATGTTCAGCTACAACCTTAAAAACATCCAGAGGGCTAATGAACTCTTAATGAATCCAAACAGTGGGTAATACACTTACAGGCCACATTATTAGGTACAGACATGGGCAAACAGGTGCTAAATGTAAGTTTAAATTTGTATTATCTGTTTTATTCCATTTTGGCTTAAATATCTTGATATAGTTTTTTTTTTATCTCTTTACACATAACAATTTAAGATTTAACTTTAATCTGTTAACATGTTTTTATTTATGTTTTTGTTTAAATGTATTTTAGCATTTTACACATTTCTCTCTGATGTTTCTTGGTTTTATTGCTGTGCATTTCCTTATGTATCTTTATTGTTTTTTTATTTTATCAGTCAGCTTAACTTTATAATTTCTTTTACTTCAGCTGCTTTGGTGTACATTAGTGTCCAAATCAACTTCACATCATACCAACTGTCATGACAATAACAGCGAAAGATTACTTCGTAGATGGACCTCTCCTGAGCGTTTATGTGCTTGGTGGTTGTAGGAAGATAATTATTATTGTTTAATAATATTTATTTTGATATAAAATTTGATAGATAAAGAAAGACAAACACACAGTTGTCACTGTAATATCTTAAACCTGACAAAGGTTTAAGATATTAAACCTTTGTCAGGTTAACACAAAACACACAGCTCTACAACTTCCACAGCCCCCACACCCTTTACTCTTCCCACCCCATCACCAGGTCACAAAAATTGTGCTCGCACTCATGCACAGTCTCAATGCAATACAACATAATGCAATCAACAGAAGCAGCAGAATGTCACAGCAACTTTGAAAAATAAATAAATACATGAATAAATAAAGAAAAAATCATCAAAAACATGAACACCCTGCTTGTAAGTGCATTTAAGTCAATATTGATTCAAATCCTAACCTAAGGTATCAAAATTGAATCGTGAGGTTAATACTCAGCCCTACAAACAGGAAAGTCTCGCTCATATCAGAACAACTCTTCCGAACATCGAGGCGTGAGGATCTTTAATTAAATGTTTTGAACTGTTTAAACGTTTGAACTCATTTGTGCTTCAGGATCTGGAGGAGCAGAGTCGGCTGATCGCTGCCTCGAGTCGCCCGTCGAACCCGCCCGCCTCTGACGGACAGTTCCTCGTTCTTAGCAACAGCCAATCAGAGGACAGCGACGCCGGTGGGGAGGACGGAAAGAAGAGGGGCGAGTCCGAAGCCTAACGAATCGAGGAGGACGCATGTTTCACCACTCGGGCAGATCCCAGCCGATACTGTCAACCAACAGCTCAGGAGTCAGAGGAAGGGAACGCCGCCTGCCCGCCCACCCGCCCGTCTGGGCTGCCTGGGAAAATAAAACATGTGCCCCCTCGCTGCTGGACTGCTGGACTCTGAAGTGTGTGGTGGAGCTCGTCACTCGAGGAAACGCACCCTCGCTGTAAGGAGAGGAGGGCGGCAGGCGTGGGAACGTCTGATAACGGGCGCTGCTTTTTATACCGGCTCCACGTGTACACATTAACCTGTAAGTTTCTGTTTTTTATGTTTGTTTTATAAAGAAAAAAGAGCTAACAGCAGCGACAGAAGATTAGGAGAATATATGGAGTCATAAGCTATGGAGGCAGGAAGTAAGAAAAGCAGGAGGCGGGGCTTAGATCGCAGAGTTAAGAGCAGAACTGACCCTTCGTCAAGCCCCTCGCTCTGGCTGCTGCTTCTTGGTTGGACAAACTTTCACACTTTTCATTTAGTTTCATGGATTTGATAAGTTATGCTGTTAGCATCCATGCTAATCTCTGTACGAGCAGTCACTTCCTGCTGTTGTCTCGCTCGTAGCTCCACCTCTTCCTGCTCTGAAGGGCTCTGATTGGTCCGTTCCCCTGCAGACAGAGCACAGTCATTATAGACTGGAGCTTGACAAGATGGATCTGCCTAATGACAGACATTAAATCAGGCAGATCCAGCTGCTGCACGAGGTTAATATCACGCCTTTGTAGTCACATTATCACCGTGACACTGTGGAAAGACTAAACTTTGGTGAACGTTTGTCCAACCTGAAACAGCCCTGTAAGAGTTATGAGAGGGGGGCTCCTTGATTGAACCGCAAAAACTCAAAACTTAGCAAGTTTATTTCTCCAATTTCTAGTAAAAAATATCCACAGTACTTACTAAAATCTCATACTCACTTGAGTCCGAATAGATATCTTATTACAGCGAGTTAAATACAAAAATAAATCACTTATTAACTGGTAATTATGAGTAAAAATCTCCCAATGGGACAAGTAAATTTTACTCCTTGTGGGTCTTAAAATCCTACGCAAGATAGCACATCTTACTTCAAGACATTGTACAATTAAACTTGTCAAATTGGAAGATATTTAAGTCGTTACAAGCAATTCAGGGTTTGTTTTTGTTTTCAAATACTGTGATAAGATGTGTAACTTACGGTGGCGTATTGCATTCACTTGAAAATAAATTAAAAAACGCCTGTTTTTACGAGATACTACGTAAGAACAGGAATTAATTTATTTTTTAATTTCCTGTTCTTAAGAGATACTAAGGAATGTTAAAAGTAACGAACATGTCACGCGTGTTAGACCTTATTTAGTTTTATTTCTCGCTCGGTTTGAAACATTGGGAGATACTTGTGTCTTTGAGCGGTGTAGGTGGTATTGTTATTAGTTTGTCCACATTGCACAGACACCTGAGGAATTTGCGGTTGTTCCGACACAAAGTCGGATCTGCTCGACATTGCAGTTTTTGTACCTGTGTTGACCACGTACCTGGTTGATAAATGCAGCAGCATGTCTCGAAGCAAAGTGTCAGGGGGAATCCTGTTTTTACAAGATAATATGTCATAAAAACAGGCCGATTTTTATTTATTTTCATGTGGATGCAATACGCCACCGTCGCACTGGACATGTTTGGCTCACAATAAGATTTTAGAATTAAAATTGGATGAATAAACGTCCTTAGATTTGATTAAGTTGACCAATCAGAGCTAACAAAGGGTCACTGAGGTTAAATATAAGAGATACAAGTCTTACTCTGAAGAGTCCTGCAGCCATAACGATGGTTTCCTCCGTTTGTCTCCGTTCTCAGCAGATATTCTCAGAAAAGTGGTGTAGATTCTATGCAGAACAACTGAAAACAAAGCTGTCTTCTTCTACTAACCACTAAATACATCATCACATCATGCTGTTAGCCTGTTAGCCATGAAGGAAACACTCGGTGCACCTGTAAGTCTGCTCCGTTAATGTTCCACGAGCTTAGATACAAATAAATGATTCAACACCTCAACGCTATGATCCCTGAAAGAGACGATTCAACAGTCTCCGTCATGACTTCCTGTTACGTCCGTTTCTCCGTCTCCTGAGGTGATTGAGGTGAACATATCATTTGGATTTGAGCACTTTGTGTCATTTGTATTTCTTCTCCTGCAGACAAAGGCCACAATCATGTTTTTAAAATTAATACAGTCTTTGTTAGTTTGGTTATCCCAATATCAGAACTTAAAGAGGTGGGATGATCAGTTCTTCTAGAAGCTCCTGTGAAAGATTTAATCCAACAACTCCTGATGCTTCAAGCCAACATGCTCTTCCTTTTACTTGTAAACTTACTGTTGAGTTGCAGTGGCACTTGTTGCTCCTTTAATGGGCACCTCAGGTGAGAAAATGTACTTGTGGAAAATCTCATCATACCTTAAAATCTTCTTTCAGTGCTTAAAAAAAAACAGAATAAAACAACATTTTATGCATTTTATTTTATTTATGCAATTTTCTGTCAAAAATTTCCCATTTATCACCAAATAAGCCATGTATACCCATTGTATGTAATTCAAGGTATGATGTTTAGTGTTAACCATGCAGTGCAGCTGGATCCGCCTGATTCAGCATCTGCCATAAAGCAGATCCATCCTGCCAAGCTCCAATCTAAATGACTTTGTGCTCAATTAGCATAGATGCTAACCGATTTAGAGGCAGTTTTATCAGATTTAGACCACATGTCTTTAATCCAACATGTCATGCCTCAAGCAGACATGCTCTTCCTTTGGTTGTGAGTGTAATTGTGAGTTGCCATCTTAGGTTTGCAAACAAATACGATGACAACTACAAAAGCATCTTAGTCTGAGAAAGAGCATGTTCGCTTGAAATGACATTTGTTGCAGAATAAAACAACAAAAAACCCTATTTAAAGCTAAAATATTTTAAAGTTTTGTCAAAAAATTCCCATTTATAACCAAATAAGCCATTTATATCATTTTTTTAATTCCAGGGTATGATGTTCAATGTTATCCTTGCAGTATAGCTGGATCCATCTGATTAAATGTCTGTTTTCAAGCAGATCCATGTTGCCGAGCTCCGTTTAAAGGACTGAGCGGTGCAGTTAGCACAGATGCTAACAGCTTTAGTGGCAGTTTAATCTGATTTGGACCGAGTTTCTTTATTAAAGGAAAAAAAATAAAGTTATGAGAGTTAAAGTATTTGTTGTCATTCTACAAAGTGGCTCATTTTTTGTTTTTTCCACCCCTACTGCATTATCTTATTAGCCTGTAATACACGTGATGGACAGAACAATCATCGAATCACCTGCCGGCTTTGCTTTGAAAGGTTCTGCCCTCCTAAAACACTTTTTTATGTTGGACGAGTGAAATATATTGAACTGTCCATCTGCTGTGACAGTTTAACATATGTACTGCCAGAATATTGGCTCTGAATAATTGTAAAAGTGGTGATGTCGTGCATCCCTCACCTTGGAAATTAAAATTATTTAAACTTTAAAAAGAAAACAAAATCACTGTTTAGTAATTTTATGTGCCCCCCACTATTTGTATTTGAAGATACAAAAACCAAACCTGGAGCTTAAATACCTTAAAATAGGAAAACTGTGACTGCTGAGTTTCAAAAACGGGTAAAGTTTCAGAACGCTTCTTATTCTTTAAGACATTTCTACCAAAAACAATATTAAGCTAATGATAGTGTGCATTCCTTATTCCATAACAGAGACTGTATCATTTTCAAATGTTGTGTTGCCGATGTCTGTTAATACCAAGTCACCAATAACCGTTAAATGTGTCCATCTCTGCAGTTTGGCTCTTCTCTTCTACACAGAATGAAAAATGAAATCACTGCTGGTCTGGACGTGATCGGCTAAATTTACTCTATATGCAGCTTTAGCTTTTTCGCCTTCTTATGCCGAGGTCAGGCTACATGATTTTAGCACGATTACGACCTGATGCATGACTCCACAACTAAAAGGTTTGATTTTAGTCCTGCGACGTTGACCAATGAGGCACAGGGAGCTCTGCATGTGCGAGGATCACTGATGTAACAAACTGAAGTTGATGCTTTGAGAGCTACGAGACGGAATTAAAACTGGGTGTGTAACTTGGAAAAGGAGCATCTTTGGCTGCTCCTAGCCCCGTCCTGTCCTGTATGCACAACCAATCAGCTGTTTGTGTAACTCTAGCCGACATTAGCATTATGCTAATGTAATATCTGGCTGACCCAGGATCTGTTATGTCAACTATTTTACACATACTGTTTCACAAATTTGCATTTAAGAATGGCTCATAAATGAGCTGCTTACTCAAAACCACGAACGTCACATCTCCACCAGGAAAGTGATGGTGAGCAGGTCAACAAAGCAAAGCCTTTATTTAGGAGTAGAAGTTGTAGTAGCCCTTAAATAATGAAAATTTGATTATGTATTATGTGATATTGATCATTGATTTCCGTACTGTTGTCTATACTGTAAATGTATATCGCTTTCTCACTAAAATAAGTGGGTCAGCACGTTTTTTCTTTAATGCGGGTTAACCCGCTAACAATCGGCAAGTGTCTCTTTTCCCACTGCCAGCAGACCCAGTCTAATCAGCAGCATACAAGCTGTGTGGCTGTTTATTTTCCTCTGGCGCATCAAGCTGATGTCTTTCATTGATGACATCATCAGCGCAACAAAGCATATCCATGTAAACAATAGAAAGAAGCATAGAGGCTGTGGACATGGTTTTCTGTACTTTATACTTTTGTTCCTCTTTAAATATGTACAAAGTGTCACAGACAGGGCAGGCGTGATATTATGCCATGGGCACATAACGCTGACGTCATCCGTAATTAGCGGGTCGACCCGTTTGTCATGTCCTCACTGAAGCTGATCGTAGGCAAGCCAATTAAAACCCGTCGAAATGCAGATTAAACCCTTTCAGACTGCTGACAGGAGCCGATTGTTAGCGGTTTTAAAGTGATTTTTAGGGATAATACGGTATACTGTAAACAACAGCACATTTCTCATGATGATGTGCATGCAGGCAGCGTCACAGCACCACCTACAGGCCTGGCATACATACTACAGTGTCTCCATGTGGCGGACACATATCATGAAACAATGCCATCTTCACAGAGAACGTTTGCAAAACAAAAATGTTTAATCTCCGTTGGACCGGGCTTTCATCGTGCCTGTCGCACAAATCACAGCATGATTTATGGCTCTGTGGTCACCTGCTCCGCCGTAACAGATAAGAAAATCATGTAGTCTGACCTTGCCTCGAAAAACACATTCACCCAGACTCAAAAAGAAGGGATGCTGATGTACACAAAAACACAAGAGACAAAAAAAGACAAAGATCTGCACATTTCAGGCACCAAATTAAAGCTCTTCTACTCTCAAATACTAATATTGGTCTGTAGGTAATAGTGAAGCACTGTCCTGATTTCATCTTTTAATTTAATGAATTATGAACAGTGCAGATTTTATTAAAATGCATGATTAAAATCCTGGAGAAATCTAAGATTATAGAAGTTTTAAAGTTAGAGAAATATCTATTCCCAGATGAAACCATATTTTTCTTCTCATGTCAGGTCTCCATTTTGAAAAGTCAAAGGGTTACTTCTGTTTGGTTGGGATCAAATTATTCATTCAGAAAGCTTAAGGGAGATTACGCTTTAAATATGTTTTTGTATGTGAGGATGAAGTTTTCATCAGTTCATCTTTTCAGGGCTCAAGTCTCTTGATGTCACTCACAGTGTGTATGTTTGGGTCGTGATTTTGGGGCCTTTTTTATTTTTCTGTTTTTATTCATAAATCTGCCTTTGTTACGAGTGATCCACAGACGTGATTATCTACAGAATAAGCTTCAGTTGAATATCAAAAGAAGGGATGTTGAAGGTCAACACACCGACCTCTTCACTCACAGGTTTTAAATAAATGAGCAGTTACTGATTTTATGTTTCTGTTACTTTGGGATGTTTTTTTTCGCTGTAATCGGGTGAAGGACTCGAGTCGATGGAGCTGCACTTTACTGACGCAGAAAAAAACCAAGACGAGCATCGATGATGTTTAACTGTAAATATGTTTCTGTGATGATTGTTTCATGTGTCATGATTAATTAAAAATGCTTTTCAGTGATAAATAAAGCACTAACTCCACCCGCCTGAGTCTGTGGATGTGTACAAATCAAACAAACCTTGTATAAGGGAAAATACAGAAAACAATAAAGTTACAAATGTGAATCTACCTAAAGGGCAACACGGTGATGCAGCAGGAAGGTTGCTGGTTTAATCCCGTATTGGTCATGTCCTTCTGGTTGGATTATATTTGTTCTCCCTGTGCATGCGTGGCTTCTCTCTCATTTTATATTCTACGTGCAGCACTTTGGAGACTTTTTTTCCCAAGGTATTTTATTGAACAGTTTAAAAAATTTACAAACAAACGATACAATATGCCGTCATTATGTGGAACCTACTTTGAAAACAGACATAATTATAATAATTTAAGGAGGGAGAAAAAAGGGGTGAAAAGAAAAATAAATAAAACTGAATGAATAACTAAAAGTGAAAACCCTGCCATCCTTCAATCCAATCGGCAGTCTTTTATTTAGTTCCTAATTATCTGTTAAAAATAGTCCGAAGACCACCATCGCTGCCTCTTCGTGTCTGTCTTCTCCCATGTTGGAAGTTATGTTGCCACAGATGTTTATGGTTGTTGCTATGATTCTTCTTTTTTTTTTTTTGTTAAAAACGTTTGATCATGGGAGATTTCTGTCTTAGAGGGCTAGATTCTAGATCTGTGGTGGGATAGGATGGTTATGGGTAGGGATGCACGATATTAGATTTTTGCTGGTATCCGAAATGCTGATATTTTTTTCGATTCATTATCGCAGATACTGATGTTTCAGGTCAAGAGCACAAGCTCTGAGCTTAATAATAATGGACTTGTTTCTTTCAGTGTTACAACATATTATCACATGAACAGATGTAAAACAAAAAAAAACAGCTTTTAATTCTTGCAAAACTTAAAAGTCTTGATCTTTAAATGTACACGTGTGTGTGACCAATTTATCAGCTGTAAATGTCTGCAAACATTTCAATATCAGCCGATACCGACAAAACTTTTTAGACTGATATTGGCCAATACGATATCAATAATTATTGCGCATCCCTTGTTATGTGTGTGGAAAGCTTTGTTGAGAGTATCGGAGCACACCACACACAGGACAATCAAAACCGTCCAATGCCTGATATTTTATTTTCATGTGTGGGCTCTTTAACAGACATAAAAACCTCTTAAGATTTAAAAATTCTTTATGTGTAGACCTCGCTTCTGGTGATAATTAGGGAAGGGGAAGTGAAGTGTGCTTCGTCCCCAGCCTAAGTGACCCCCTCAGAGCATTTTCCTGAGAGATATGTTCCTTTTTATTCAGAAAAACAAGCTTTTACGTAAAATGTCGGCCATTTCTGTGATAATCTGCATTTCTATTGAATTCTGCTCTTAAGGTCCAATGCCTTGATTCTGTGATCGTGGATTTTAAAGGTTTTCAAAATCTTTCAGTCCATCCCTGAGCGGTCACATGGTCAAAATCTGGAGTAATCACTCTCATCAGATCTTGACCTGAATGTTTGGACGACCCAAAAACAAAGTGTCTCTGGCTTTGGCTGTAGCGTCTCAGAGGAAAAACAAAAACAAAACACCAGCTCCAGTTTTCACTTTTTTAATAAATGAGAACGAAACTTTTCAAAAACATATACTCTCCTAAAAAATGTCTCAAAAACTTGAAAGTGGAACAGCTTAACAGTTAAACAAACATTAACTTTAACAAACAGCATCATGTGATAATCTGTTACAGTGCAAATCAGTTTTTACTCAGTGAGCTTCTTCACAAATATATGTGTAAAAGAAAAGTGTTAAAACATGTTTATGTAACATAATTCATAACAGCATAAACTGATGAAACAGACAATAAAAGAATCTCATTTTAACATAAAAACAGAAGAAAAGTTCAGAAATGCAGTAAACTTTGGTTTTATATTCATGAAGTACTAATACTATTCTGTACAAATAAAAATACTAATACTGAAGCAGAATTTGCTTAGTTTTTTTTGTTTATTTATCCTGACATGGAAAACATCCCGGCCTAAAAATGCTGCTGGGGATGATTTTTTAAAATCAGCTGGAATATGTTCAACCATTTTTCAAAGGTTAACAGGCAGTTTTTGATTTACTTATTTATTTATTTATACTGTTTATTTCACAATATGGCTCCAGACTTTCTCAGATCCTGATTTAATGCATAAGCAAACAAAGTTTCTGAATTTTAGCTCCATCCTGTGGCAAAGGGCTAAATTTCTGAAAATTTTTAGCATGCGCCAGCAAGACAATTTTTTACACTTAGGGAAAAAAATATCAGTGTCTATTTTACTGCACTGTTTAATTCTGTGTTAGTATTTTGCCTAAAAGATCTTTTCGTTTTGACCATAATATTGCCGTGTAAAGTGTTTTAATTTCAGTCTAGTTTTAGTTGATGAAATTTCACATTTTATTCAATACTGTAAATTAGTCAGCTGTAAATTAAGCAGCTGAGCATTTGTCCCAACTCTTATGGACACTCAAAATGGATAACTTTCTGTTAAGTTGGGGACATGGGTCCAAGAGGTTTATTTTTTTTCTTTTTTACATTTTTATATGATACATAAGCCACCTAACTTCATAATTCTACTCTGAAAGTAGTGCAGGGGCTGCTTATTTTATTGACCTTGTGGAGAGCGCCACTGAGACATTTGGATACACCCACTTATAAAAGTCATATTAACCAAATCTTTGAATTGTTCTACACTTCCCTCGCAACTTTGGTGCATAAAAATGCAGTCACTAAACTAGTACTTCTTTTTTTTAGTAGCAAACAAAAAAATAACTTTCATCAAACCATTTCTTGTAGCCACAAACTGTTCTGGATCCATCTTGGTCAACTTGTTTTGAGTAAATCTGAGCAAGATTTGAGCACAAGACTTTCAGGTCAATTGGAAACGTTGGTATTTTAAGTCACCAGCAGGTGGCGCCACAACACAGAGTTTTCTTTGCCCGGTTGTTTTCCTAGGAATAAAGTCTCTGTGATCAGAGCTCATGCTCCTTTCTTTAACTCTGCACACTAAAACAAACACGAGAGCTCTTCATGAATATCCAGTTGTTTTGACAAAGTCAGAAGTTCTGAATTGTTGCCTGTTGAGTCTCGTTCTTTTCATTTAAATGCTGAATTGTTGCTGTTGTTGCCTCGCTCTTAAATCTTGAATGATGCCTGGATGAACCACTGGACCCAAAAACAAAGGAGAGAGGCGACAAAAAGTATGAAAAGTGTCCATGTGACCTCCTGCCTCTAGAGGTTACTGTTTGGTTAAGGATAAATCATAGACACCGACCTGCTGTGAGAGTCCTGATAAGCTGAGAGCTTCTGTGATGTCAGAGACGGACATCGCTCTGGGCAAATCCTGCTTGTTGGCCAACACGAGGACGGCTGCTTCCCTCAGCTCATCCTCCTTCAACTGAGTGGACAAATAAATAAAACAAATCCAGACATTAGAGATGATTTACTCTGGAAGGTTGAATCTGGACCTGCTTTTTGTCATCTCACATGCATTTTCTGAGGTCATGTTTCCTTTATTTCTCCGTATTTTTTTTGCCTATTTTATTCTTCCTATCAGACTTAAAGCCGGGGTTGGTGATCTGATTTAGATACTTTTTGTAATACTGCTTAAACTGATCTTTATGACCCGATGGAAATCAATCCATAATGTGTTCTTAAAATGGAGCAAAAAATATCCGCTATCTACAGCAGGAATTAACCTGGGAAAACACCAACCAATCACATCTTTGTGGCACACATTTTAAACCAATCAAATCCCGTCGCCGTTCTGCCCTCCTCCTGCTCATACATTTCATCGGCGTGCACAGACTCTGATTCAGTAGCTGAGCGGAGAAGGATCCAAGCCCCCTGGAGAATGCTTACCTGTCAAGTTTTGGTTTTGAAAATAAGAGAAGCCCACTGCGAGCCGTCCCACAACCCCAACCAAGCTCCAGTATCCCTCACATTTTAAGACAGATGTACAAGAAATCTAAAATAAACTCTTTGTTTTTCTTGGTTTGTTCTGTTGGCTCTAATCTCACTACAGCTGCCACCCGGGCTACTGCAGGTGGACGTTCTCACAAGGCTTTTTCTTCTTCTTTGGTTTTATGGCAGTTGGCATCCATCATTTTGGAGCATTACCGCCCCATTCAGGCTAGAGACAGAGTTCAGTTTGGAGAGGCAGAGGAATGTTTTTATTATTATATCATCACACAGGAGATTTACGGGAGAATACTGATACAGGAGGACGTCGGGAAAGAGGATAAAATAAATCCTGAAAATTGTTGCCTGTTGAGTTTCATGGCCAAAACAGGAGACTTGACAGCTATGTGGAGAATGTCAGAGGAACTACCTATACTGTTTTGGTGCTTTCTTACCGCTGACTGAGACATGACTTGGTGGAGTGTAAAAACGTTATACTGAGGGTTTGGAGTTCAATCAGAGACGCTCATGCATGTGAGCGGGGGGGCATTTTGGAGGAGAGGTGGGAGGGGCTAGGTGAGACCCTGAGGAGATGCTACTTTCAAGTTCATGCTCGTTTCTCAAAATTACCGACCCTAGCTTTAAACTCTTGTAGTCCACCTGGATTTCTTTGGTAAATACACATGTAAAACACAAACACTGACATATTTATACTCAAAAACAAACTGACCCAATAAACTGCTGACCCAGTTAAAGTTATTTTTTTACAGCCTTACTAGATTAAAAATGTAGTTTGAGAGTGTTTACCAGTTTGTGCAGCGAAGAAGCAGCCTCCTTCATATTCTCTGAGTCGCTGCTGTCGATGACAAAAATCACTCCCTGCAAACAAACAGAGGCCGAGTGTAAACAACAATGAACACGAAGAACAGACGTTAGGGTGTCAGATAACAACTTTGAACACTTTTCAGTGTGCAACCCTTGGCTCGGTCTAATCAGCGTCCGCAAGAGCAGGAAGAGGGGGAAGCTACGAGCAACAGAGATTAGCATATATGCTAACAGCTTCAGCAGCAACTATTCATCGAAGCGCCACGCGATGGTGAAGTGACGTGTCATGGACTTCACCATCACGTGACGCTTCTGACGAAGACCCCGGAAGTGGGTTGAAACTAGTAAAGCAGGTAAACAAACCTCTCTGTCTTTCAAAAAGAACCCTTTATGAATAGTTAAACCAGGAAGACAGTATGAACCTTTTTATGCTAGCTTCAGCAGCAGTTTTCAGATCCAAACCTAATTTCTTTACTAAATAAAAACAAACAAAAGTGAAAGCATTTCTCAATAGAAATGATATTTAGTTCCAACATGTTTTGCTCTATGATGTGGTTAATGCTACACTGCAGCTGTAGTTTCCGCCTACTACATTATCCCATTGGCCTGCTATGAATTTGAGTGACAGAATGATCGTCCAATCAGCCGCTGGATCTAAGTCTGAAAGGTTCTGCCCATTCCCAAACACTTTCTAAGAGCTCTTTCCCAGCTGGACTAGTGAAAAATGTGTTGTGCTTGAGGTTTGGTTGTCTGGTTCAGGTCATGAAGAAGAGCTGGGGTCTCAATTATAAAGCTGTGTGTAAAGTCTAGGGGTGCGTGATTCTGGATTTATGCTGATAGCAGGAATGTCAACCAGATCTGTTGCTTGTGCATTGAATGTTCATTTCTCCACCATCAGCCGTCTCCAAAGGCGTTTCAGAGAATATGGCAGTACATCCAACCGGCCTCACAACCGCGGACCACGTGTAACCACACCAGCCCAGGACCTCCACATCCAGCAGGTTCACTTCCAAGATCGTCTGAGACCAGCCACTCAGACAGCTGCTGAAACAATTGGTTTGCATAACCCAGGGGTAGGCAACCTGCGGCTCCGGAGCCGCATGCGGCTCTTTTGCCCCTCGCCAGTGGCTCTCTTGACTCAGAGGTCAGAAGAGCAAAAAACGTAATCTTTGACCTGCATTAAACTCTAATAAATTGATGTTATTTTTGCATGTTTTAGCACCATCTGCCTTTTTTCTTTTAATGACAATTTCTTGGTTTTTACATTGCTAACTTTGCGTCATGAGTGCACCTCCCATGCTTCTGCGTGACCTGCAGCAGGTCGGAATGAGAGCAGGACGCTGCTGCATCTTTAGCTGTGATAAAACCTGCCTCGTCTGCTTTTGAGTGTTTGTGTGCCTTGTTCTTGAAATGGAGTCTAGACACTGGTGGTGGTGAGGAATACAGGAAGCATGAGTTGAAGACTTCTGCTGCTGGGACCCTGATGTAATTGACACAGGGGCATCTGAGAAGAAGGAGCCAGGATTCTGAACCTGGGCACTGGTGAGATGACTGGAGGTGCCTGGGGTGGAGGAGGGTTGCCGAGATCACCCGTATGTCACCAACGTACTGACTGATTACAGCTGGGCCGAGGTGAGGCCGCTGGAGGTTTCCGTGTTTGGCATGAAAAACCACAGCGAGGTGGAGGACAGCAGCTGCCATGCGCTTGCATTTGGAGCTCTGATCAGGAGCGGAAAAACTCTTGATGATTAAACGGACACTTCAGTGACATCGGATGGAACTGACGATGGTGAGCCGAGATGTTGAAGAGTTTGAAGCAGAAATGGAAAAACTGCAGGAAGTTATCTTTGAGCATTATCGGGCACGCTTAATGATGTGAGCGTGTTCAACTGTAAGATTGCCGAGATGACCTGTATGTCACCAACATACTGACTGTGGAGGAGTAGAGACATGGTTTAAAAGAAGGCTGCACCATGATGATTGGCCAGGCCGTTGTGTGTGGCAGGATCTGTGTGGCTCAGTGCTTGAGTGAGAGCACACCCCTCATCAGCTGAGATTTGAATCACCTGTGCAGGTAGGCAGAGTGAAGAATGAAAGGAAACTGAATGAGCGTACAGGTCTTCCTGACTGAACTTTCGCTAAGCTTCATATCCAAGGGTGTAATGGTTCCTCCTTGCCACATCCCAACCCTAGCAGGTCCAACGCATGAGTGAGTTGTGGACTTGGTTGATATGATAAAACCAGTTGGAGGCAAGAAATACATACTAGTTGTAATGGACTGATTTGTTTTTGACTTTGTTCAACCAGGCATAGGGGTGCTCAGTCTGATGCCAAGTTCTTGTGTTGTGAAGTCAAAAGCAGATGTTTAAGTCCTGATCAAATATCTTCAGATAATGAGAAAGAGTTTGTGGATAAAACAATAAGAGTTATTCTACAAAAATAGGAAATTAAACAATGAGAGCAGTTTCTCATCCGCAAAGCCAAGATATCTTTGCGGGAAATTGAATGGTGTGCTGAAAAAAACCTTGTTAAGATCTACCAATGAATAGTTTGATCAATTAACTGAAACTGAGAATTAAGTGATTTTATGAAAGCATATTATACTGTATTTGATATTTTTCGCAAGAACCTGGTTAATGTCTTCTCGTCCTAGAACAACCCTGGAGGACCAAGATGAGAGGGGCGGCTTCTCCAGAGATCCTTACAGCCTGAATGGACTCAAATACATGGACATGGACAACAATAAAAATGGACATGAATTGCAGTAAAAGTGGACTGAGACTCTGCATAAGGACACTATATGACAACCAGTTTTTGCAGTATTCAGTTTTGCTTTGATACATTGTCTCTTTTTACTTTACATTAATACATTAAATTATAATAGAATATGTATGTGTATAATAATTTTAGCTAAAATAGGATGTTATGTTTAATGTCTAAATAACTGCAAGAGCATTACTGAATTACATATAATGAGGGGGTTTCTTTATGTTGCATTGCTTTTAATGTAATGTCTTTTGTTATGGGGGTAAATACATTGGGATCTCAGGTGTTTTATTATTTTCTTGTTTAGGGGATGAGTGGTGTTAGGCAGGCATAGGTCCAAGGTATAGAAGGTGCTGCTTAACATTTTCAGCTTCCAACAGTCAGACTAACACAAGCCACCATGCTACGGCTGCCGGCTGTCTAATTTTGTCAGCTGCGTGGCTGTGATGTTCACGATCGCTGTGGCTTGTGTTCGTCCGACTGGGGGCGGCTGCTGATTGATATTTTCAGTGGCACACTGCGGCCGCTGGCCGTCTAGGTGTGCCGGCCATTGGGAGCTTTCCCAGTTTCCCCAATGGCCGGCACGTCCCTGCCCCTTTGAAATCAGATTGATTTTCAATTTCATCTAGCAGGTCAGATATTATTGGAGACGGGCCAGTTTTGGCCTGCGGGCCGTTACTTGCTGACCGCTGCACTAGACCTTAAGCCATGTACCCTCTACTCTCATGTACTTAAAGCAGCTAGAAAAAGAAATGTGTTTGTAAGCTTGCCTTATATTACATATTCAGTTCTTTGAGTACGTAATATAGTTGAAGGAATATCCTGACCAAATTTACACAAAAATAAATGTCAAAGTTCAGAAGTCTTTTGTCTTTGTAGCATTAACTGACAGTGTAGCATCTGACAGTATCACAAATTATTTGCCCTCTCCAAGTTTTCACCTGAAGATGGGGCTTTGTAGAATAATCTTTATCCACAAATCTACAATAAATGAACTGTACCATCATCTCTGCCTCTTTTCTAATCAGTTAGTGAAATCCTGTTAAAAACAACAAACAGTAAATGGGTTACCTAGCCAGTAAGGAAAATAAAATAATTGGATTTTACTTACAGTTATTTTTGTATTTTTTTATTTGTGAGTTTTGTCCAGCACACCGCTGTGCGCAGCCAGTTGGACAATTTGGTAGACCGGCTGTGCCGAGATGGATATGATGGTGCACCAACGGGTGGGAGGGAGTTTTGTGCCAACAGAGTGTGTGGAAAGTGCGCTGAAAGCTCTCATGCTTTAACCTGGTCTCTTCTCTGCGCAGGCGAGTCACACCCTACACAGTGATAATGAACAGCCATCAGCCAGCAATCCTGTAAATAGCCCTAAATCTGAGGATAAGCCCGATGTGGAAGCAGGGGCGGATCTAGTGATATGGGGGCCCAAGGCAAACCCAGTCATTGGGGCCCTTCCCTGTACTGTGCTGATACATTTTTTAAACTATTTTTATTCATTTTTCCAACTTATGGAATGGGTGCAGAGAAAAAATAAAAAAGGAACTTACAGATATCAAACAAGAAGAGGGGAAAGAGGGCAGAAGAAGAAGAAATGGAGGGTAGTAAATAAAATAAAAAAATAACTAAAATTAAATTAGATTAAATAATAATATGAAAAGCAAACAGGGTCAACAACTCAGTATTTCATTGGTTTTCACCATGCTGATTCATCTTTATGATCATTTTAATATTGCACCAGGTAACATAACGAAACTAAATGAATTTCTTTAAATTCTGTAATTTAGTTCAGTTTTAACAGAAGGCGAGTGTGTTCATTAGTCCTGCTTTTGAAATCTTTTACAGTTATCTGACAGCTTAAGTTACAAGTTACATGCCCATGTTTATATGTCCTCCACATCCAGGGAATAATATTAATGACCAAAAAAAGATTTTGAATCTAAATGTTTATGATTACAGAGCCCCTGAAGGGACATCGGCAAAAAATGCATAAGAAGTTTATCATGCACATGCAAAATTATCCTGTGAATGGGCTGTAAGCTTTATATACTAAGTGTCATATAGTTTGAAAAGTTATGAATTAAACTTGTTTAAAGGATATCATGATTGAAAATAAAGACAATGACATCAAATGTATGAGGTCTACTGACAAAATGATCTTAAAATATGGATGTTGATCTTCTCTACTTCATACTACAGCGTGTAAATTAAGACTAAAATAATAATAACTGAATCAAAGAAAACTTTAATAATACATTCTTGTGAGATGTTTGGGGGCCCCTGGACATCTTGGGGCCCCAGGCAATTGCCTGTGTTTGCCTAATGGTAAGTACGCCCCTGGTTGGGCCTCGTCTTTGAATCTTTAATCCCGAATTGGTGCCTGTTGAGTCTCGTTCTTGATGCTTAAATTCTGAATTGTTGCCTGTTGAGTCTCGTTCTTGCTCTTAAATTCTGAATTGTTGCCTGTTGAGTCTCATTCTTGCTCTTAAATTCTGAATTGTTGCCTGTTGAGTCTCATTCTTGATGCTTAAATTCTGAATTGTTGCCTGTTGAGTCTCGTTCTTGCTCTTAAATTCTGAATTGTTGCCTGTTGAGTCTCGTTCTTGATGCTTAAATTCTGAATTGTTGCCTGTTGAGTCTCATTCTTGATGCTTAAATCCTGAATTGTTGCCTGTTGAGTCTCATTCTTGCTCTTAAATTCTGAATTGTTGCCTGTTGAGTCTCGTTCTTGCTCTTAAATCCTGAATTGTTGCCTGTTGAGTCTCGTTCTTGATGCTTAAATCCTGAATTGTTGCCTGTTGAGTCTCATTCTTGATGCTTAAATCCTGAATTGTTGCCTGTTGAGTCTCATTCTTGATGCTTAAATTCTGAATTGTTGCCTGTTGAGTCTCGTTCTTGATGCTTAAATTCTGAATTGTTGCCTGTTGAGTCTCGTTCTTGATGCTTAAATTCTGAATTGTTGCCTGTTGAGTCTCGTTCTTGCTCTTAAATTCTGAATTGTTGCCTGTTGAGTCTCGTTCTTGATGCTTAAATTCTGAATTGTTGCCTGTTGAGTCTCGTTCTTGCTCTTAAATTCTGAATTGTTGCCTGTTGAGTCTCGTTCTTGCTCTTAAATTCTGAATTGTTGCCTGTTGAGTCTCGTTCTTGCTCTTAAATTCTGAATTGTTGCCTGTTGAGTCTCGTTCTTGATGCTTAAATTCTGAATTGTTGCCTGTTGAGTCTCGTTCTTGCTCTTAAATTCTGAATTGTTGTCTGTTGAGTCTCGTTCGTGCTCTTAAATCCTGAATTGTTGCCTGTTGACTCTCGTTCTTGCTCTTAAATTCTGAATTGTTGCCTGTTGACTCTCGTTCTTGCTCTTAAATTCTGAATTGTTCCCTGTTGAGTCTCATTCTTGCTCTTAAATCTTGAATTGTTGTCTGTTGAGTCTCGTTCTTGATGCTTAAATCCTGAATTGTTGCCTGTTGAGTCTCGTTCTTGATGCTTAAATCCTGAATTGTTGCCTGTTGAGTCTCGTTCTTGATGCTTAAATTCTGAATTGTTGCCTGTTGAGTCTCGTTCTTGATGCTTAAATTCTGAATTGTTGCCTGTTGAGTCTCGTTCTTGCTCTTAAATCCTGAATTGTTGCCTGTTGAGTCTCGTTCTTGATGCTTAAATCCTGAATTGTTGCCTGTTGAGTCTCATTCTTGCTCTTAAATCCTGAATTGTTGTCTGTTGAGTCTCGTTCTTGCTCTTAAATTCTGAATTGTTGCCTGTTGAGTCTCGTTCTTGCTCTTAAATTCTGAATTGTTGCCTGTTGAGTCTCGTTCTTGCTCTTAAATTCTGAATTGTTGCCTGTTGAGTCTCATTCTTGATGCTTAAATTCTGAATTGTTGCCTGTTGAGTCTCATTCTTGCTCTTAAATCCTGAATTGTTGCCTGTTGAGTCTCGTTCTTGCTCTTAAATTCTGAATTGTTGCCTGTTGAGTCTCATTCTTGATGCTTAAATTCTGAATTGTTGCCTGTTGAGTCTCGTTCTTGCTCTTAAATCCTGAATTGTTGCCTGTTGAGTCTCGTTCTTGCTCTTAAATTCTGAATTGTTGCCTGTTGAGTCTCATTCTTGCTCTTAAATTCTGAATTGTTGCCTGTTGAGTCTCGTTCTTGCTCTTAAATCCTGAATTGTTGCCTGTTGAGTCTCATTCTTGATGCTTAAATTCTGAATTGTTGCCTGTTGAGTCTCGTTCTTGCTCTTAAATCCTGAATTGTTGCCTGTTGAGTCTCGTTCTTGATGCTTAAATTCTGAATTGTTGCCTGTTGAGTCTCGTTCTTGCTCTTAAATTCTGAATTGTTGCCTGTTGAGTCTCATTCTTGCTCTTAAATTCTGAATTGTTGCCTGTTGAGTCTCATTCTTGCTCTTAAATTCTGAATTGTTGCCTGTTGAGTCTCGTTCTTGCTCTTAAATCCTGAATTGTTGCCTGTTGAGTCTCATTCTTGCTCTTAAATTCTGAATTGTTGCCTGTTGAGTCTCGTTCTTGCTCTTAAATTCTGAATTGTTGCCTGTTGAGTCTCATTCTTGCTCTTAAATTCTGAATTGTTGCCTGTTGAGTCTCATTCTTGATGCTTAAATTCTGAATTGTTGCCTGTTGAGTCTCGTTCTTGCTCTTAAATCCTGAATTGTTGCCTGTTGAGTCTCGTTCTTGCTCTTAAATACTGAATTGTTGCCTGTTGAGTCTCGTTCTTGCTCTTAAATTCTGAATTGTTGTCTGTTGAGTCTCATTCTTGCTCTTAAATCTTGAATTGTTGCCTGTTGAGTCTCGTTCTTGATGCTTAAATTCTGAATTGTTGCCTGTTGAGTCTCGTTCTTGCTCTTAAATTCTGAATTGTTGCCTGTTGAGTCTCGTTCTTGCTCTTAAATTCTGAATTGTTGCCTGTTGAGTCTCATTCTTGATGCTTAAATCCTGAATTGTTGCCTGTTGAGTCTCGTTCTTGCTCTTAAATCCTGAATTGTTGCCTGTTGAGTCTCATTCTTGCTCTTAAATTCTGAATTGTTGTCTGTTGAGTCTCATTCTTGCTCTTAAATTCTGAATTGTTGTCTGTTGAGTCTCATTCTTGCTCTTAAATACTGAATTGTTGCCTGTTGAGTCTCATTCTTGCTCTTAAATCCTGAATCGTTGCCTGTTGAGTCTCATTCTTGCTCTTAAATTCTGAATTGTTGTCTGTTGAGTCTCGTTCTTGCTCTTAAATCCTGAATCGTTGCCTGTTGAGTCTCATTCTTGCTCTTAAATTCTGAATTGTTGCCTGTTGAGTCTCATTCTTGATGCTTAAATTCTGAATTGTTGCCTGTTGAGTCTCATTCTTGCTCTTAAATTCTGAATTGTTGCCTGTTGAGTCTCATTCTTGATGCTTAAATTCTGAATTGTTGCCTGTTGAGTCTCATTCTTGCTCTTAAATTCTGAATTGTTGCCTGTTGAGTCTCGTTCTTGCTCTTAAATTCTGAATTGTTGCCTGTTGAGTCTCATTCTTGATGCTTAAATTCTGAATTGTTGCCTGTTGAGTCTCATTCTTGCTCTTAAATTCTGAATTGTTGCCTGTTGAGTCTCATTCTTGCTCTTAAATTCTGAATTGTTGTCTGTTGAGTCTCATTCTTGCTCTTAAATTCTGAATTGTTGTCTGTTGAGTCTCATTCTTGCTCTTAAATACTGAATTGTTGCCTGTTGAGTCTCATTCTTGCTCTTAAATCCTGAATCGTTGCCTGTTGAGTCTCATTCTTGCTCTTAAATTCTGAATTGTTGTCTGTTGAGTCTCGTTCTTGCTCTTAAATCCTGAATCGTTGCCTGTTGAGTCTCATTCTTGCTCTTAAATTCTGAATTGTTGCCTGTTGAGTCTCATTCTTGCTCTTAAATTCTGAATTGTTGCCTGTTGAGTCTCATTCTTGCTCTTAAATCCTGAATCGTTGCCTGTTGAGTCTCATTCTTGCTCTTAAATCCTGAATCGTTGCCTGTTGAGTCTCATTCTTGCTCTTAAATTCTGAATCGTTGCCTGTTGAGTCTCATTCTTGCTCTTAAATTCTGAATTGTTGCCTGTTGAGTCTCATTCTTGCTCTTAAATTCTGAATTGTTGCCTGTTGAGTCTCATTCTTGCTCTTAAATTCTGAATTGTTGTCTGTTGAGTCTCGTTCTTGCTCTTAAATTCTGAATTGTTGCCTGTTGAGTCTCATTCTTGCTCTTAAATTCTGAATTGTTGCCTGTTGAGTCTCGTTCTTGCTCTTAAATTCTGAATTGTTGTCTGTTGAGTCTCGTTCTTGCTCTTAAATTCTGAATTGTTGCCTGTTGAGTCTCGTTCTTGCTCTTAAATTCTGAATTGTTGCCTGTTGAGTCTCGTTCTTGATGTTTAAATCCTGAATCGTTGCCTGTTGAGTCTCGTTCTTGCTCTTAAATAGTGAATTGTTGCCTGTTGAGTCTCGTTCTTGCTCTTAAATACTGAATTGGTGCCTGTTGAGTCTCATTCTTGCTCTTAAATTCTGAATTGTTGTCTGTTGAGTCTCATTCTTGCTCTTAAATTCTGAATTGTTGTCTGTTGAGTCTCGTTCTTGCTCTTAAATTCTGAATTGTTGCCTGTTGAGTCTCGTTCTTGCTCTTAAATCCTGAATCGTTGCCTGTTGAGTCTCGTTCTTGCTCTTAAATCCTGAATTGTTGCCTGTTGAGTCTCGTTCTTGCTCTTAAATCCTGAATTGTTGCCTGTTGAGTCTCGTTCTTGCTCTTAAATCCTGAATTGTTGCCTGTTGAGTCTCGTTCTTGATGCTTAAATTCTGAATTGTTGCCTGTTGAGTCTCGTTCTTGCTCTTAAATTCTGAATTGTTGCCTGTTGAGTCTCGTTCTTGCTCTTAAATTCTGAATTGTTGCCTGTTGAGTCTCATTCTTGCTCTTAAATCCTGAATCGTTGCCTGTTGAGTCTCGTTCTTGCTCTTAAATCCTGAATCGTTGCCTGTTGAGTCTCGTTCTTGCTCTTAAATACTGAATTGTTGCCTGTTGAGTCTCGTTCTTGCTCTTAAATACTGAATTGTTGTCTGTTGAGTCTCGTTCTTGCTCTTAAATACTGAATTGTTGCCTGTTGAGTCTCATTCTTGCTCTTAAATACTGAATTGTTGTCTGTTGAGTCTCGTTCTTGCTCTTAAATACTGAATTGTTGCCTGTTGAGTCTCATTCTTGCTCTTAAATACTGAATTGTTGCCTGTTGAGTCTCGTTCTTGCTCTTAAATTCTGAATTGTCTGTTGAGTCTCGTTCTTGCTCTTAAATCCTGAATCGTTGCCTGTTGAGTCTCGTTCTTGCTCTTAAATTCTGAATTGTTGCCTGTTGAGTCTCGTTCTTGCTCTTAAATCCTGAATCGTTGCCTGTTGAGTCTCATTCTTGCTCTTAAATTCTGAATTGTTGTCTGTTGAGTCTCATTCTTGCTCTTAAATCCTGAATCGTTGCCTGTTGAGTCTCGTTCTTGCTCTTAAATTCTGAATTGTTGCCTGTTGAGTCTCGTTCTTGCTCTTAAATCCTGAATTGTTGCCTGTTGAGTCTCGTTCTTGCTCTTAAATTCTGAATTGTTGCCTGTTGAGTCTCATTCTTGATGCTTAAATTCTGAATTGTTGCCTGTTGAGTCTCATTCTTGCTCTTAAATCCTGAATTGTTGCCTGTTGAGTCTCGTTCTTGCTCTTAAATCCTGAATTGTTGCCTGTTGAGTCTCGTTCTTGCTCTTAAATTCTGAATTGTTGCCTGTTGAGTCTCATTCTTGCTCTTAAATTCTGAATTGTTGCCTGTTGAGTCTCATTCTTGCTCTTAAATTCTGAATCGTTGCCTGTTGAGTCTCATTCTTGCTCTTAAATTCTGAATTGTTGCCTGTTGAGTCTCATTCTTGCTCTTAAATTCTGAATCGTTGCCTGTTGAGTCTC
Source organism: Scarus forsteni (assembly GCA_036419115.1). Lineage (NCBI taxonomy): Eukaryota > Metazoa > Chordata > Actinopteri > Labriformes > Labridae > Scarus > Scarus forsteni. The sequence continues at coordinate 134,224 of JAZDUH010000112.1, read as the reverse complement.
GTTCTTGCTCTTAAATTCTGAATCGTTGCCTGTTGAGTCTCATTCTTGCTCTTAAATTCTGAATCGTTGCCTGTTGAGTCTCGTTCTTGCTCTTAAATTCTGAATCGTTGCCTGTTGAGTCTCATTCTTGCTCTTAAATCCTGAATTGTTGCCTGTTGAGTCTCATTCTTGCTCTTAAATTCTGAATTGTTGCCTGTTGAGTCTCATTCTTGCTCTTAAATTCTGAATTGTTGCCTGTTGAGTCTCATTCTTGATGCTTAAATTCTGAATTGTTGCCTGTTGAGTCTCATTCTTGCTCTTAAATTCTGAATTGTTGCCTGTTGAGTCTCTCATTCTTGCTCTTAAATTCTGAATTGTTGCCTGTTGAGTCTCGTTCTTGCTCTTAAATTCTGAATTGTTGCCTGTTGAGTCTCGTTCTTGCTCTTAAATTCTGAATTGTTGCCTGTTGAGTCTCATTCTTGATGCTTAAATTCTGAATTGTTGCCTGTTGAGTCTCATTCTTGCTCTTAAATTCTGAATTGTTGCCTGTTGAGTCTCGTTCTTGCTCTTAAATTCTGAATTGTTGCCTGTTGAGTCTCGTTCTTGCTCTTAAATTCTGAATTGTTGCCTGTTGAGTCTCGTTCTTGCTCTTAAATTCTGAATTGTTGCCTGTTGAGTCTCGTTCTTGCTCTTAAATCCTGAATTGTTGCCTGTTGAGTCTCGTTCTTGCTCTTAAATTCTGAATTGTTGCCTGTTGAGTCTCATTCTTGATGCTTAAATTCTGAATTGTTGCCTGTTGAGTCTCGTTCTTGCTCTTAAATTCTGAATTGTTGCCTGTTGAGTCTCATTCTTGCTCTTAAATTCTGAATTGTTGCCTGTTGAGTCTCATTCTTGATGCTTAAATTCTGAATTGTTGCCTGTTGAGTCTCGTTCTTGCTCTTAAATTCTGAATTGTTGCCTGTTGAGTCTCATTCTTGATGCTTAAATTCTGAATTGTTGCCTGTTGAGTCTCATTCTTGATGCTTAAATTCTGAATTGTTGCCTGTTGAGTCTCGTTCTTGCTCTTAAATTCTGAATTGTTGCCTGTTGAGTCTCATTCTTGCTCTTAAATTCTGAATTGTTGCCTGTTGAGTCTCATTCTTGCTCTTAAATTCTGAATTGTTGCCTGTTGAGTCTCGTTCTTGCTCTTAAATTCTGAATTGTTGCCTGTTGAGTCTCATTCTTGCTCTTAAATTCTGAATTGTTGCCTGTTGAGTCTCATTCTTGATGCTTAAATCCTGAATTGTTGCCTGTTGAGTCTCATTCTTGATGCTTAAATTCTGAATTGTTGCCTGTTGAGTCTCGTTCTTGCTCTTAAATTCTGAATTGTTGCCTGTTGAGTCTCGTTCTTGCTCTTAAATTCTGAATTGTTGCCTGTTGAGTCTCATTCTTGCTCTTAAATCCTGAATTGTTGCCTGTTGAGTCTCATTCTTGCTCTTAAATTCTGAATTGTTGCCTGTTGAGTCTCATTCTTGCTCTTAAATTCTGAATTGTTGCCTGTTGAGTCTCGTTCTTGCTCTTAAATTCTGAATTGTTGCCTGTTGAGTCTCGTTCTTGCTCTTAAATTCTGAATTGTTGCCTGTTGAGTCTCATTCTTGATGCTTAAATTCTGAATTGTTGCCTGTTGAGTCTCGTTCTTGCTCTTAAATTCTGAATTGTTGCCTGTTGAGTCTCGTTCTTGCTCTTAAATTCTGAATTGTTGCCTGTTGAGTCTCATTCTTGCTCTTAAATTTTGAATTGTTGCCTGTTGAGTCTCGTTCTTGCTCTTAAATTCTGAATTGTTGCCTGTTGAGTCTCATTCTTGCTCTTAAATCCTGAATTGTTGCCTGTTGAGTCTCGTTCTTGCTCTTAAATTCTGAATTGTTGCCTGTTGAGTCTCATTCTTGCTCTTAAATCCTGAATTGTTGCCTGTTGAGTCTCGTTCTTGCTCTTAAATTCTGAATTGTTGCCTGTTGAGTCTCGTTCTTGCTCTTAAATTCTGAATTGTTGCCTGTTGAGTCTCGTTCTTGCTCTTAAATCCTGAATTGTTGCCTGTTGAGTCTCGTTCTTGATGCTTAAATTCTGAATTGTTGCCTGTTGAGTCTCATTCTTGCTCTTAAATCCTGAATTGTTGTCTGTTGAGTCTCATTCTTGATGCTTAAATTCTGAATTGTTGCCTGTTGAGTCTCGTTCTTGCTCTTAAATACTGAATTGTTGCCTGTTGAGTCTCGTTCTTGCTCTTAAATACTGAATTGTTGCCTGTTGAGTCTCATTCTTGATGCTTAAATTCTGAATTGTTGCCTGTTGAGTCTCGTTCTTGCTCTTAAATTCTGAATTGTTGCCTGTTGAGTCTCATTCTTGATGCTTAAATTCTGAATTGTTGCCTGTTGAGTCTCGTTCTTGCTCTTAAATTCTGAATTGTTGCCTGTTGAGTCTCGTTCTTGCTCTTAAATTCTGAATTGTTGCCTGTTGAGTCTCGTTCTTGCTCTTAAATTCTGAATTGTTGCCTGTTGAGTCTCATTCTTGATGCTTAAATTCTGAATTGTTGCCTGTTGAGTCTCGTTCTTGCTCTTAAATTCTGAATTGTTGCCTGTTGAGTCTCGTTCTTGCTCTTAAATTCTGAATTGTTGCCTGTTGAGTCTCATTCTTGATGCTTAAATTCTGAATTGTTGCCTGTTGAGTCTCGTTCTTGCTCTTAAATCCTGAATTGTTGCCTGTTGAGTCTCATTCTTGCTCTTAAATCCTGAATCGTTGCCTGTTGAGTCTCGTTCTTGCTCTTAAATTCTGAATTGTTGCCTGTTGAGTCTCATTCTTGCTCTTAAATCCTGAATCGTTGCCTGTTGAGTCTCGTTCTTGCTCTTAAATTCTGAATTGTTGTCTGTTGAGTCTCATTCTTGCTCTTAAATCCTGAATTGTTGCCTGTTGAGTCTCGTTCTTGCTCTTAAATTCTGAATTGTTGCCTGTTGAGTCTCATTCTTGCTCTTAAATTCTGAATTATTGCCTCTTGAGTCTCATTCTTGCTCTTAAATTCTGAATTATTGCCTGTTGTGTCGTTCTTGCTCTTAAATTCTGAATCGTTGCCTGTTGAGTCTCATTCTTGCTCTTAAATCCTGAATTGTTGCCTGTTGAGTCTCATTCTTGCTCTTAAATTCTGAATTGTTGCCTGTTGAGTCTCATTCTTGCTCTTAAATTCTGAATTGTTGCCTGTTGAGTCTCATTCTTGATGCTTAAATCCTGAATTGTTGCCTGTTGAGTCTCATTCTTGCTCTTAAATTCTGAATCGTTGCCTGTTGAGTCTCGTTCTTGCTCTTAAATCCTGAATTGTTGCCTGTTGAGTCTCATTCTTGCTCTTAAATTCTGAATCGTTGCCTGTTGAGTCTCATTCTTGCTCTTAAATTCTGAATTGTTGCCTGTTGAGTCTCATTCTTGCTCTTAAATTCTGAATCGTTGCCTGTTGAGTCTCGTTCTTGCTCTTAAATCCTGAATTGTTGCCTGTTGAGTCTCATTCTTGCTCTTAAATTCTGAATCGTTGCCTGTTGAGTCTCATTCTTGCTCTTAAATTCTGAATTGTTGCCTGTTGAGTCTCATTCTTGCTCTTAAATTCTGAATTGTTGTCTGTTGAGTCTCGTTCTTGCTCTTAAATTCTGAATTGTTGCCTGTTGAGTCTCATTCTTGCTCTTAAATTCTGAATTGTTGCCTGTTGAGTCTCATTCTTGCTCTTAAATTCTGAATTGTTGCCTGTTGAGTCTCATTCTTGCTCTTAAATTCTGAATTGTTGCCTGTTGAGTCTCATTCTTGCTCTTAAATTCTGAATTGTTGTCTGTTGAGTCTCATTCTTGCTCTTAAATTCTGAATTGTTGCCTGTTGAGTCTCATTCTTGCTCTTAAATTCTGAATTGTTGCCTGTTGAGTCTCATTCTTGCTCTTAAATTCTGAATTGTTGCCTGTTGAGTCTCGTTCTTGCTCTTAAATTCTGAATTGTTGCCTGTTGAGTCTCATTCTTGCTCTTAAATTCTGAATTATTGCCTCTTGAGTCTCATTCTTGCTCTTAAATTCTGAATTGTTGCCTGTTGAGTCTCATTCTTGCTCTTAAATTCTGAATTGTTGCCTGTTGAGTCTCGTTCTTGCTCTTAAATTCTGAATTGTTGCCTGTTGAGTCTCATTCTTGCTCTTAAATTCTGAATTGTTGCCTGTTGAGTCTCGTTCTTGCTCTTAAATCCTGAATCGTTGCCTGTTGAGTCTCATTCTTGCTCTTAAATTCTGAATTCTTGCCTGTTGAGTCTCCTTCTTGCTCTTAAATTCTGAATTGTTGCCTGTTGAGTCTCGTTCTTGCTCTTAAATTCTGAATTGTTGCCTGTTGAGTCTCATTCTTGCTCTTAAATTCTGAATTGTTGCCTGTTGAGTCTCATTCTTGCTCTTAAATTCTGAATTGTTGCCTGTTGAGTCTCGTTCTTGCTCTTAAATTCTGAATTGTTGTCTGTTGAGTCTCGTTCTTGCTCTTAAATTCTGAATTGTTGCCTGTTGAGTCTCGTTCTTGCTCTTAAATTCTGAATTGTTGCCTGTTGAGTCTCGTTCTTGCTCTTAAATTCTGAATTGTTGCCTGTTGAGTCTCGTTTCTTGCTCTTAAATTCTGAATTGTTGCCTGTTGAGTCTCATTCTTGCTCTTAAATTCTGAATTGTTGCCTGTTGAGTCTCATTCTTGCTCTTAAATTCTGAATTGTTGCCTGTTGAGTCTCATTCTTGCTCTTAAATTCTGAATTGTTGCCTGTTGAGTCTCATTCTTGATGCTTAAATTCTGAATTGTTGCCTGTTGAGTCTCGTTCTTGCTCTTAAATTCTGAATTGTTGCCTGTTGAGTCTCATTCTTGCTCTTAAATTCTGAATTGTTGCCTGTTGAGTCTCGTTCTTGCTCTTAAATTCTGAATCGTTGCCTGTTGAGTCTCATTCTTGCTCTTAAATTCTGAATTGTTGCCTGTTGAGTCTCATTCTTGCTCTTAAATTCTGAATTGTTGCCTGTTGAGTCTCATTCTTGCTCTTAAATCCTGAATCGTTGCCTGTTGAGTCTCATTCTTGCTCTTAAATCCTGAATCGTTGCCTGTTGAGTCTCATTCTTGCTCTTAAATTCTGAATTGTTGCCTGTTGAGTCTCATTCTTGCTCTTAAATTCTGAATTGTTGCCTGTTGAGTCTCGTTCTTGCTCTTAAATTCTGAATTGTTGCCTGTTGAGTCTCATTCTTGATGCTTAAATCCTGAATTGTTGCCTGTTGAGTCTCATTCTTGATGCTTAAATTCTGAATTGTTGCCTGTTGAGTCTCATTCTTGCTCTTAAATTCTGAATTGTTGCCTGTTGAGTCTCATTCTTGATGCTTAAATTCTGAATTGTTGCCTGTTGAGTCTCGTTCTTGCTCTTAAATTCTGAATTGTTGCCTGTTGAGTCTCATTCTTGCTCTTAAATTCTGAATTGTTGCCTGTTGAGTCTCGTTCTTGCTCTTAAATTCTGAATTGTTGCCTGTTGAGTCTCATTCTTGCTCTTAAATTCTGAATTGTTGCCTGTTGAGTCTCGTTCTTGCTCTTAAATTCTGAATTGTTGCCTGTTGAGTCTCATTCTTGCTCTTAAATTCTGAATTGTTGCCTGTTGAGTCTCATTCTTGCTCTTAAATTCTGAATTGTTGCCTGTTGAGTCTCGTTCTTGCTCTTAAATTCTGAATTGTTGCCTGTTGAGTCTCATTCTTGCTCTTAAATTCTGAATTGTTGTCTGTTGAGTCTCGTTCTTGCTCTTAAATTCTGAATTGTTGCCTGTTGAGTCTCATTCTTGCTCTTAAATTCTGAATTGTTGCCTGTTGAGTCTCATTCTTGCTCTTAAATTCTGAATCGTTGCCTGTTGAGTCTCATTCTTGCTCTTAAATTCTGAATTGTTGCCTGTTGAGTCTCATTCTTGCTCTTAAATTCTGAATCGTTGCCTGTTGAGTCTCATTCTTGCTCTTAAATTCTGAATTGTTGGCTGTTGAGTCTCATTCTTGCTCTTAAATTCTGAATTGTTGCCTGTTGAGTCTCATTCTTGCTCTTAAATTCTGAATTGTTCCCTGTTGAGTCTCATTCTTGCTCTTAAATTCTGAATTGTTGCCTGTTGAGTCTCGTTCTTGCTCTTAAATTCTGAATTGTTGCCTGTTGAGTCTCGTTCTTGCTCTTAAATTCTGAATTGTTGCCTGTTGAGTCTCGTTCTTGCTCTTAAATTCTGAATTGTTGCCTGTTGAGTCTCATTCTTGCTCTTAAATTCTGAATTGTTGCCTGTTGAGTCTCATTCTTGCTCTTAAATTCTGAATTGTTGCCTGTTGAGTCTCGTTCTTGCTCTTAAATTCTGAATTGTTGCCTGTTGAGTCTCATTCTTGCTCTTAAATTCTGAATTGTTGCCTGTTGAGTCTCATTCTTGCTCTTAAATTCTGAATTGTTGCCTGTTGAGTCTCATTCTTGCTCTTAAATTCTGAATTGTTGCCTGTTGAGTCTCATTCTTGCTCTTAAATTCTGAATTGTTGCCTGTTGAGTCTCATTCTTGCTCTTAAATTCTGAATTGTTGCCTGTTGAGTCTCATTCTTGCTCTTAAATTCTGAATTGTTGCCTGTTGAGTCTCATTCTTGCTCTTAAATTCTGAATTGTTGCCTGTTGAGTCTCATTCTTGCTCTTAAATTCTGAATTGTTGCCTGTTGAGTCTCGTTCTTGCTCTTAAATTCTGAATTGTTGCCTGTTGAGTCTCATTCTTGCTCTTAAATTCTGAATTGTTGCCTGTTGAGTCTCATTCTTGCTCTTAAATTCTGAATTGTTGCCTGTTGAGTCTCATTCTTGCTCTTAAATTCTGAATTGTTGCCTGTTGAGTCTCGTTCTTGATGCTTAAATTCTGAATTGTTGCCTGTTGAGTCTCGTTCTTGCTCTTAAATTCTGAATCGTTGCCTGTTGAGTCTCATTCTTGCTCTTAAATTCTGAATTGTTGCCTGTTGAGTCTCATTCTTGCTCTTAAATTCTGAATTGTTGCCTGTTGAGTCTCATTCTTGCTCTTAAATTCTGAATTGTTGCCTGTTGAGTCTCATTCTTGCTCTTAAATTCTGAATTGTTGCCTGTTGAGTCTCATTCTTGATGCTTAAATCCTGAATTGTTGTCTGTTGAGTCTCGTTCTTGCTCTTAAATTCTGAATTGTTGCCTGTTGAGTCTCATTCTTGCTCTTAAATTCTGAATTGTTGCCTGTTGAGTCTCGTTCTTGCTCTTAAATTCTGAATTGTTGCCTGTTGAGTCTCATTCTTGCTCTTAAATCCTGAATTGTTGCCTGTTGAGTCTCGTTCTTGCTCTTAAATACTGAATTGTTGCCTGTTGAGTCTCATTCTTGCTCTTAAATTCTGAATTGTTGCCTGTTGAGTCTCATTCTTGCTCTTAAATTTTGAATTGTTGCCTGTTGAGTCTCATTCTTGATGCTTAAATTCTGAATTGTTGCCTGTTGAGTCTCGTTCTTGCTCTTAAATTCTGAATTGTTGCCTGTTGAGTCTCATTCTTGCTCTTAAATTCTGAATTGTTGCCTGTTGAGTCTCGTTCTTGCTCTTAAATTCTGAATTGTTGCCTGTTGAGTCTCGTTCTTGCTCTTAAATCCTGAATTGTTGCCTGTTGAGTCTCGTTCTTGCTCTTAAATTCTGAATTGTTGCCTGTTGAGTCTCGTTCTTGATGCTTAAATTCTGAATTGTTGCCTGTTGAGTCTCGTTCTTGCTCTTAAATTCTGAATTGTTGCCTGTTGAGTCTCGTTCTTGCTCTTAAATTCTGAATTGTTGCCTGTTGAGTCTCATTCTTGCTCTTAAATTCTGAATTGTTGCCTGTTGAGTCTCGTTCTTGCTCTTAAATTCTGAATTGTTGCCTGTTGAGTCTCATTCTTGCTCTTAAATTCTGAATTGTTGCCTGTTGAGTCTCATTCTTGCTCTTAAATTCTGAATTGTTGCCTGTTGAGTCTCGTTCTTGCTCTTAAATTCTGAATCGTTGCCTGTTGAGTCTCGTTCTTGCTCTTAAATTCTGAATTGTTGCCTGTTGAGTCTCATTCTTGCTCTTAAATTCTGAATTGTTGCCTGTTGAGTCTCGTTCTTGCTCTTAAATTCTGAATCGTTGCCTGTTGAGTCTCATTCTTGCTCTTAAATTCTGAATTGTTGCCTGTTGAGTCTCATTCTTGCTCTTAAATTCTGAATTGTTGCCTGTTGAGTCTCATTCTTGCTCTTAAATTCTGAATTGTTGCCTGTTGAGTCTCGTTCTTGCTCTTAAATCCTGAATCGTTGCCTGTTGAGTCTCATTCTTGCTCTTAAATTCTGAATTGTTGTCTGTTGAGTCTCATTCTTGCTCTTAAATACTGAATTGTTGCCTGTTGAGTCTCGTTCTTGCTCTTAAATCCTGAATCGTTGCCTGTTGAGTCTCATTCTTGCTCTTAAATTCTGAATTGTTGTCTGTTGAGTCTCATTCTTGCTCTTAAATACTGAATTGTTGCCTGTTGAGTCTCATTCTTGCTCTTAAATCCTGAATTGTTGCCTGTTGAGTCTCATTCTTGCTCTTAAATTCTGAATTGTTGCCTGTTGAGTCTCGTTCTTGCTCTTAAATCCTGAATCGTTGCCTGTTGAGTCTCATTCTTGCTCTTAAATTCTGAATTGTTGCCTGTTGAGTCTCATTCTTGCTCTTAAATTCTGAATTGTTGCCTGTTGAGTCTCATTCTTGCTCTTAAATTCTGAATTGTTGCCTGTTGAGTCTCATTCTTGCTCTTAAATTCTGAATTGTTGCCTGTTGAGTCTCGTTCTTGCTCTTAAATTCTGAATTGTTGCCTGTTGAGTCTCGTTCTTGATGCTTAAATTCTGAATTGTTGCCTGTTGAGTCTCGTTCTTGCTCTTAAATTCTGAATTGTTGCCTGTTGAGTCTCGTTCTTGCTCTTAAATTCTGAATTGTTGCCTGTTGAGTCTCATTCTTGCTCTTAAATTCTGAATTGTTGCCTGTTGAGTCTCATTCTTGATGCTTAAATTCTGAATTGTTGCCTGTTGAGTCTCATTCTTGCTCTTAAATTCTGAATTGTTGCCTGTTGAGTCTCATTCTTGCTCTTAAATTCTGAATTGTTGCCTGTTGAGTCTCATTCTTGATGCTTAAATTCTGAATTGTTGCCTGTTGAGTCTCATTCTTGCTCTTAAATTCTGAATTGTTGCCTGTTGAGTCTCGTTCTTGCTCTTAAATCCTGAATTGTTGTCTGTTGAGTCTCGTTCTTGCTCTTAAATTCTGAATTGTTGCCTGTTGAGTCTCATTCTTGCTCTTAAATTCTGAATTGTTGCCTGTTGAGTCTCATTCTTGCTCTTAAATTCTGAATTGTTGCCTGTTGAGTCTCATTCTTGATGCTTAAATTCTGAATTGTTGCCTGTTGAGTCTCATTCTTGCTCTTAAATTCTGAATTGTTGCCTGTTGAGTCTCGTTCTTGCTCTTAAATTCTGAATTGTTGCCTGTTGAGTCTCATTCTTGCTCTTAAATTCTGAATTGTTGCCTGTTGAGTCTCATTCTTGCTCTTAAATTCTGAATTGTTGCCTGTTGAGTCTCGTTCTTGCTCTTAAATTCTGAATTGTTGCCTGTTGAGTCTCATTCTTGCTCTTAAATTCTGAATTGTTGCCTGTTGAGTCTCGTTCTTGCTCTTAAATTCTGAATTGTTGCCTGTTGAGTCTCATTCTTGCTCTTAAATTCTGAATTGTTGCCTGTTGAGTCTCATTCTTGCTCTTAAATTCTGAATTGTTGCCTGTTGAGTCTCATTCTTGCTCTTAAATTCTGAATTGTTGCCTGTTGAGTCTCGTTCTTGCTCTTAAATTCTGAATTGTTGCCTGTTGAGTCTCATTCTTGCTCTTAAATTCTGAATTGTTGCCTGTTGAGTCTCGTTCTTGCTCTTAAATTCTGAATTGTTGCCTGTTGAGTCTCGTTCTTGCTCTTAAATTCTGAATTGTTGCCTGTTGAGTCTCATTCTTGCTCTTAAATTCTGAATTGTTGCCTGTTGAGTCTCATTCTTGATGCTTAAATCCTGAATTGTTGCCTGTTGAGTCTCGTTCTTGCTCTTAAATTCTGAATTGTTGCCTGTTGAGTCTCGTTCTTGCTCTTAAATTCTGAATTGTTGCCTGTTGAGTCTCGTTCTTGCTCTTAAATTCTGAATTGTTGCCTGTTGAGTCTCATTCTTGCTCTTAAATTCTGAATTGTTGCCTGTTGAGTCTCATTCTTGCTCTTAAATTCTGAATTGTTGCCTGTTGAGTCTCATTCTTGATGCTTAAATTCTGAATTGTTGCCTGTTGAGTCTCGTTCTTGCTCTTAAATTCTGAATTGTTGCCTGTTGAGTCTCATTCTTGCTCTTAAATTCTGAATTGTTGCCTGTTGAGTCTCGTTCTTGCTCTTAAATTCTGAATTGTTGCCTGTTGAGTCTCGTTCTTGCTCTTAAATTCTGAATTGTTGCCTGTTGAGTCTCATTCTTGCTCTTAAATTCTGAATTGTTGCCTGTTGAGTCTCACTCTTGCTCTTAAATTCTGAATTGTTGCCTGTTGAGTCTCATTCTTGCTCTTAAATCCTGAATTGTTGCCTGTTGAGTCTCATTCTTGCTCTTAAATTCTGAATTGTTGCCTGTTGAGTCTCATTCTTGCTCTTAAATTCTGAATTGTTGCCTGTTGAGTCTCGTTCTTGCTCTTAAATTCTGAATTGTTGCCTGTTGAGTCTCGTTCTTGCTCTTAAATTCTGAATTGTTGCCTGTTGAGTCTCGTTCTTGCTCTTAAATCCTGAATTGTTGCCTGTTGAGTCTCGTTCTTGCTCTTAAATTCTGAATTGTTGCCTGTTGAGTCTCATTCTTGATGCTTAAATTCTGAATTGTTGCCTGTTGAGTCTCATTCTTGCTCTTAAATTCTGAATTGTTGCCTGTTGAGTCTCATTCTTGCTCTTAAATTCTGAATTGTTGCCTGTTGAGTCTCATTCTTGCTCTTAAATTCTGAATTGTTGCCTGTTGAGTCTCATTCTTGATGCTTAAATTCTGAATTGTTGCCTGTTGAGTCTCATTCTTGCTCTTAAATTCTGAATTGTTGCCTGTTGAGTCTCATTCTTGCTCTTAAATTCTGAATTGTTGCCTGTTGAGTCTCATTCTTGTTGCTTAAAGTCTGAATTATTGCCTGTTGAGTCTCATTCTTGCTCTTAAATACTGAATTGTCGCCTGTTGAGTCACATGCTTGCTCTTAAATTCTGAATTGTTGCCTGTTGAGTCTCATTCTTGCTCTTAAATTCTGAATTGTTGCCTGTTGAGTCTCGTTCTTGCTCTTAAATCCTGAATTGTTGTCTGTTGAGTCTCGTTCTTGCTCTTAAATTCTGAATTGTTGCCTGTTGAGTCTCATTCTTGCTCTTAAATTCTGAATCGTTGCCTGTTGAGTCTCATTCTTGCTCTTAAATTCTGAATTGTTGCCTGTTGAGTCTCATTCTTGCTCTTAAATTCTGAATTGTTGCCTGTTGAGTCTCATTCTTGCTCTTAAATTCTGAATTGTTGCCTGTTGAGTCTCATTCTTGCTCTTAAATTCTGAATTGTTGCCTGTTGAGTCTCATTCTTGCTCTTAAATTCTGAATCGTTGCCTGTTGAGTCTCGTTCTTGCTCTTAAATTCTGAATTGTTGCCTGTTGAGTCTCATTCTTGCTCTTAAATTCTGAATTGTTGCCTGTTGAGTCTCATTCTTGCTCTTAAATTCTGAATTGTTGCCTGTTGAGTCTCATTCTTGCTCTTAAATTCTGAATTGTTGCCTGTAGAGTCTCAATCTTGCTCTTAAATTCTGAATTGTTGCCTGTTGAGTCTCATTCTTGCTCTTAAATTCTGAATTGTTGCCTGTTGAGTCTCATTCTTGCTCTTAAATACTGAATTGTTGCCTGTTGAGTCTCATTCTTGCTCTTAAATTCTGAATTGTTGCCTGTTGAGTCTCGTTCTTGCTCTTAAATCCTGAATCGTTGCCTGTTGAGTCTCATTCTTGCTCTTAAATTCTGAATTGTTGTCTGTTGAGTCTCATTCTTGCTCTTAAATTCTGAATTGTTGTCTGTTGAGTCTCATTCTTGCTCTTAAATACTGAATTGTTGCCTGTTGAGTCTCATTCTTGCTCTTAAATCCTGAATCGTTGCCTGTTGAGTCTCATTCTTGCTCTTAAATTCTGAATTGTTGTCTGTTGAGTCTCGTTCTTGCTCTTAAATTCTGAATTGTTGCCTGTTGAGTCTCATTCTTGCTCTTAAATTCTGAATTGTTGCCTGTTGAGTCTCATTCTTGCTCTTAAATTCTGAATCGTTGCCTGTTGAGTCTCGTTCTTGCTCTTAAATTCTGAATTGTTGCCTGTTGAGTCTCATTCTTGATGCTTAAATTCTGAATTGTTGCCTGTTGAGTCTCGTTCTTGCTCTTAAATCCTGAATTGTTGCCTGTTGAGTCTCATTCTTGCTCTTAAATTCTGAATTGTTGTCTGTTGAGTCTCGTTCTTGCTCTTAAATTCTGAATTGTTGCCTGTTGAGTCTCATTCTTGCTCTTAAATTCTGAATTGTTGCCTGTTGAGTCTCGTTCTTGCTCTTAAATTCTGAATTGTTGCCTGTTGAGTCTCATTCTTGCTCTTAAATTCTGAATTGTTGCCTGTTGAGTCTCATTCTTGCTCTTAAATTCTGAATCGTTGCCTGTTGAGTCTCATTCTTGCTCTTAAATTCTGAATTGTTGCCTGTTGAGTCATTCTTGCTCTTAAATTCTGAATCGTTGCCTGTTGAGTCTCGTTCTTGCTCTTAAATCCTGAATTGTTGCCTGTTGAGTCTCATTCTTGCTCTTAAATTCTGAATCGTTGCCTGTTGAGTCTCATTCTTGCTCTTAAATTCTGAATTGTTGCCTGTTGAGTCTCATTCTTGCTCTTAAATTCTGAATCGTTGCCTGTTGAGTCTCGTTCTTGCTCTTAAATCCTGAATTGTTGCCTGTTGAGTCTCATTCTTGCTCTTAAATTCTGAATCGTTGCCTGTTGAGTCTCATTCTTGCTCTTAAATTCTGAATTGTTGCCTGTTGAGTCTCATTCTTGCTCTTAAATTCTGAATCGTTGCCTGTTGAGTCTCATTCTTGCTCTTAAATTCTGAATTGTTGCCTGTTGAGTCTCATTCTTGCTCTTAAATTCTGAATTGTTGTCTGTTGAGTCTCGTTCTTGCTCTTAAATTCTGAATTGTTGCCTGTTGAGTCTCATTCTTGCTCTTAAATTCTGAATTGTTGCCTGTTGAGTCTCATTCTTGCTCTTAAATTCTGAATTGTTGCCTGTTGAGTCTCATTCTTGCTCTTAAATTCTGAATTGTTGCCTGTTGAGTCTCATTCTTGCTCTTAAATTCTGAATTGTTGCCTGTTGAGTCTCATTCTTGCTCTTAAATTCTGAATCGTTGCCTGTTGAGTCTCGTTCTTGCTCTTAAATTCTGAATTGTTGCCTGTTGAGTCTCATTCTTGCTCTTAAATTCTGAATTGTTGCCTGTTGAGTCTCATTCTTGCTCTTAAATTCTGAATCGTTGCCTGTTGAGTCTCATTCTTGCTCTTAAATTCTGAATTGTTGCCTGTTGAGTCTCATTCTTGCTCTTAAATTCTGAATCGTTGCCTGTTGAGTCTCGTTCTTGCTCTTAAATTCTGAATCGTTGCCTGTTGAGTCTCATTCTTGCTCTTAAATTCTGAATTGTTGCCTGTTGAGTCTCATTCTTGCTCTTAAATTCTGAATTGTTGCCTGTTGAGTCTCGTTCTTGCTCTTAAATCCTGAATTGTTGCCTGTTGAGTCTCATTCTTGCTCTTAAATTCTGAATCGTTGCCTGTTGAGTCTCATTCTTGCTCTTAAATTCTGAATTGTTGTCTGTTGAGTCTCATTCTTGCTCTTAAATACTGAATTGTTGCCTGTTGAGTCTCATTCTTGCTCTTAAATTCTGAATTGTTGCCTGTTGAGTCTCGTTCTTGCTCTTAAATCCTGAATCGTTGCCTGTTGAGTCTCATTCTTGCTCTTAAATTCTGAATTGTTGTCTGTTGAGTCTCATTCTTGCTCTTAAATTCTGAATTGTTGCCTGTTGAGTCTCATTCTTGCTCTTAAATTCTGAATTGTTGCCTGTTGAGTCTCATTCTTGCTCTTAAATTCTGAATTGTTGCCTGTTGAGTCTCATTCTTGCTCTTAAATTCTGAATTGTTGCCTGTTGTGTCTCATTCTTTCTCATAAATTGTCGATTGTTGGCTGTTGAGTCAGATTCCTGATAGTTAAATTCTGAATTTTTAGCTGTTGAGTCTCATTCTTTCTGTTAAGTTCTGAATTGTTGCCTGTTGAGTCTCGTTCTTGCTCTTAAATTCTGAATTTTTGTCTGTTGAGTCTCATTCTTGCTCTTAAATTCTGAATTGTTGCCTGTTGAGTCTCATTCTTGCTCTTAAATTCTGAATTGTTGCCTGTTGAGTCTCATTCTTGCTCTTAAATTCTGAATCGTTGCCTGTTGAGTCACATTCTTGCTCTTAAATTCTGAATTGTTGCCTGTTGAGTCTCATTCTTGCTCTTAAATTCTGAATTGTTGCCTGTTGAGTCTCATTCTTGCTCTTAAATTCTGAATTGTTCCCTGTTGAGTCTCATTCTTGCTCTTAAATTCTGAATTGTTGCCTGTTGAGTCTCGTTCTTGCTCTTAAATTCTGAATTGTTGCCTGTTGAGTCTCGTTCTTGCTCTTAAATTCTGAATTGTTGCCTGTTGAGTCTCATTCTTGCTCTTAAATTCTGAATTGTTGCCTGTTGAGTCTCATTCTTGCTCTTAAATTCTGAATTGTTGCCTGTTGAGTCTCATTCTTGCTCTTAAATTCTGAATCGTTGCCTGTTGAGTCTCATTCTTGCTCTTAAATTCTGAATTGTTGCCTGTTGAGTCTCATTCTTGCTCTTAAATTCTGAATTGTTGCCTGTTGAGTCTCATTCTTGCTCTTAAATTCTGAATTGTTGCCTGTTGAGTCTCATTCTTGATGCTTAAATTCTGAATTGTTGCCTGTTGAGTCTCATTCTTGCTCTTAAATTCTGAATTGTTGCCTGTTGAGTCTCGTTCTTGCTCTTAAATTCTGAATTGTTGCCTGTTGAGTCTCATTCTTGCTCTTAAATTCTGAATTGTTGCCTGTTGAGTCTCGTTCTTGCTCTTAAATTCTGAATTGTTGCCTGTTGAGTCTCGTTCTTGCTCTTAAATTCTGAATTGTTGCCTGTTGAGTCTCATTCTTGCTCTTAAATTCTGAATTGTTGTCTGTTGAGTCTCGTTCTTGCTCTTAAATTCTGAATTGTTGCCTGTTGAGTCTCGTTCTTGCTCTTAAATTCTGAATTGTTGCCTGTTGAGTCTCATTCTTGCTCTTAAATTCTGAATTGTTGCCTGTTGAGTCTCGTTCTTGCTCTTAAATTCTGAATTGTTGCCTGTTGAGTCTCATTCTTGATGCTTAAATTCTGAATTGTTGCCTGTTGAGTCTCATTCTTGCTCTTAAATTCTGAATTGTTGCCTGTTGAGTCTCGTTCTTGCTCTTAAATTCTGAATTGTTGCCTGTTGAGTCTCATTCTTGCTCTTAAATTCTGAATTGTTGTCTGTTGAGTCTCATTCTTGCTCTTAAATTCTGAATTGTTGCCTGTTGAGTCTCATTCTTGCTCTTAAATTCTGAATTGTTGCCTGTTGAGTCTCGTTCTTGCTCTTAAATTCTGAATTGTTGCCTGTTGAGTCTCGTTCTTGCTCTTAAATTCTGAATTGTTGCCTGTTGAGTCTCATTCTTGCTCTTAAATTCTGAATTGTTGCCTGTTGAGTCTCATTCTTGCTCTTAAATTCTGAATTATTGCCTGTTGAGTCTCATTCTTGCTCTTAAATTCTGAATTGTTGCCTGTTGAGTCTCGTTCTTGCTCTTAAATTCTGAATTGTTGCCTGTTGAGTCTCATTCTTGATGCTTAAATCCTGAATTGTTGCCTGTTGAGTCTCGTTCTTGCTCTTAAATTCTGAATTGTTGCCTGTTGAGTCTCATTCTTGCTCTTAAATCCTGAATCGTTGCCTGTTGAGTCTCGTTCTTGCTCTTAAATACTGAATTGTTGTCTGTTGAGTCTCATTCTTGCTCTTAAATTCTGAATTGTTGTCTGTTGAGTCTCATTCTTGCTCTTAAATCCTGAATTGTTGCCTGTTGAGTCTCGTTCTTGCTCTTAAATTCTGAATTGTTGCCTGTTGAGTCTCGTTCTTGCTCTTAAATTCTGAATTGTTGCCTGTTGAGTCTCATTCTTGCTCTTAAATTCTGAATTGTTGCCTGTTGAGTCTCGTTCTTGCTCTTAAATCCTGAATTGTTGCCTGTTGAGTCTCGTTCTTGATGCTTAAATTCTGAATTGTTGCCTGTTGAGTCTCGTTCTTGCTCTTAAATCCTGAATTGTTGCCTGTTGAGTCTCATTCTTGCTCTTAAATTCTGAATTGTTGCCTGTTGAGTCTCATTCTTGATGCTTAAATCCTGAATTGTTGCCTGTTGAGTCTCGTTCTTGCTCTTAAATTCTGAATTGTTGCCTGTTGAGTCTCGTTCTTGCTCTTAAATCCTGAATTGTTGCCTGTTGAGTCTCGTTCTTGCTCTTAAATTCTGAATTGTTGCCTGTTGAGTCTCGTTCTTGCTCTTAAATTCTGAATTGTTGCCTGTTGAGTCTCGTTCTTGCTCTTAAATTCTGAATTGTTGCCTGTTGACTCTCGTTCTTGCTCTTAAATTCTGAATTGTTCCCTGTTGAGTCTCATTCTTGCTCTTAAATCTTGAATTGTTGCCTGTTGAGTCTCATTCTTGCTCTTAAATTCTGAATTGTTGCCTGTTGAGTCTCGTTCTTGCTCTTAAATTCTGAATTGTTGCCTGTTGAGTCTCGTTCTTGCTCTTAAATCCTGAATTGTTGCCTGTTGAGTCTCGTTCTTGCTCTTAAATTCTGAATTGTTGCCTGTTGAGTCTCGTTCTTGCTCTTAAATTCTGAATTGTTGCCTGTTGAGTCTCGTTCTTGCTCTTAAATCCTGAATTGTTGCCTGTTGAGTCTCATTCTTGCTCTTAAATTCTGAATTGTTGCCTGTTGAGTCTCATTCTTGCTCTTAAATTCTGAATTGTTGCCTGTTGAGTCTCGTTCTTGCTCTTAAATTCTGAATAATTGCCTGTTGAGTCTCATTCTTGCTCTTAAATTCTGAATTGTTGCCTGTTGAGTCTCGTTCTTGCTCTTAAATTCTGAATTGTTGCCTGTTGAGTCTCGTTCTTGCTCTTAAATTCTGAATTGTTGCCTGTTGAGTCTCATTCTTGCTCTTAAATTCTGAATTGTTGCCTGTTGAGTCTCATTCTTGCTCTTAAATTCTGAATTGTTGCCTGTTGAGTCTCATTCTTGCTCTTAAATTCTGAATTGTTGCCTGTTGAGTCTCATTCTTGCTCTTAAATTCTGAATTGTTGCCTGTTGAGTCTCGTTCTTGCTCTTAAATTCTGAATTGTTGCCTGTTGAGTCTCATTCTTGCTCTTAAATTCTGAATTGTTGCCTGTTGAGTCTCATTCTTGCTCTTAAATTCTGAATTGTTGCCTGTTGAGTCTCATTCTTGATGCTTAAATTCTGAATTGTTGCCTGTTGAGTCTCATTCTTGCTCTTAAATTCTGAATTGTTGCCTGTTGAGTCTCGTTCTTGCTCTTAAATTCTGAATTGTTGCCTGTTGAGTCTCATTCTTGCTCTTAAATTCTGAATCGTTGCCTGTTGAGTCTCGTTCTTGCTCTTAAATCCTGAATTGTTGCCTGTTGAGTCTCATTCTTGCTCTTAAATTCTGAATCGTTGCCTGTTGAGTCTCATTCTTGCTCTTAAATTCTGAATTGTTGCCTGTTGAGTCTCATTCTTGCTCTTAAATTCTGAATTGTTTCCTGATGAGTCTCAATCTTGCTCTTAAAGACTGAATTGTGGCCTGTTGCGTCTCATTCTAGCTCTTACATTCTGGATTGATTCCTGGTGAGTCTCTTTCTTGCTCTTAAATTCCTGAATTGTTGCCTGTTGAGTCTCATTCTTGCTCTTAAATGCTGAATTGTTGCCTGTTGAGGCTCATTCTTGCTCTTAAATTCCTGAATTGTTGGCTGTTGAGACTCATACTTGCTCTTAAATTCTGAATCGTTGCCTGTTGAGTCTCGTTCTTGCTCTTAAATTCTGAATCGTTGCCTGTTGAGTCTCATTCTTGCTCTTAAATTCTGAATTGTTGCCTGTTGAGTCTCGTTCTTGCTCTTAAATTCTGAATCGTTGCCTGTTGAGTCTCGTTCTTGCTCTTAAATTCTGAATTGTTGCCTGTTGAGTCTCATTCTTGCTCTTAAATTCTGAATTGTTGCCTGTTGAGTCTCGTTCTTGCTCTTAAATTCTGAATTGTTGCCTGTTGAGTCTCGTTCTTGCTCTTAAATTCTGAATTGTTGCCTGTTGAGTCTCATTCTTGCTCTTAAATTCTGAATTGTTGCCTGTTGAGTCTCGTTCTTGCTCTTAAATTCTGAATTGTTGCCTGTTGAGTCTCATTCTTGATGCTTAAATCCTGAATTGTTGCCTGTTGAGTCTCGTTCTTGCTCTTAAATTCTGAATTGTTGCCTGTTGAGTCTCGTTCTTGATGCTTAAATTCTGAATTGTTGCCTGTTGAGTCTCGTTCTTGCTCTTAAATTCTGAATTGTTGCCTGTTGAGTCTCATTCTTGCTCTTAAATTCTGAATTGTTGCCTGTTGAGTCTCATTCTTGCTCTTAAATTCTGAATTGTTGCCTGTTGAGTCTCATTCTTGCTCTTAAATTCTGAATTGTTGCCTGTTGAGTCTCGTTCTTGCTCTTAAATTCTGAATTGTTGCCTGTTGAGTCTCATTCTTGCTCTTAAATTCTGAATTGTTGCCTGTTGAGTCTCATTCTTGCTCTTAAATTCTGAATTGTTGCCTGTTGAGTCTCATTCTTGCTCTTAAATTCTGAATTGTTGCCTGTTGAGTCTCGTTCTTGCTCTTAAATTCTGAATCGTTGCCTGTTGAGTCTCATTCTTGCTCTTAAATTCTGAATTGTTGCCTGTTGAGTCTCGTTCTTGCTCTTAAATTCTGAATTGTTGCCTGTTGAGTCTCGTTCTTGCTCTTAAATTCTGAATTGTTGCCTGTTGAGTCTCGTTCTTGCTCTTAAATTCTGAATTGTTGCCTGTTGAGTCTCATTCTTGCTCTTAAATTCTGAATTGTTGCCTGTTGAGTCTCATTCTTGCTCTTAAATCCTGAATTGTTGCCTGTTGAGTCTCATTCTTGCTCTTAAATTCTGAATTGTTGCCTGTTGAGTCTCATTCTTGCTCTTAAATTCTGAATTGTTGCCTGTTGAGTCTCGTTCTTGCTCTTAAATTCTGAATTGTTGTCTGTTGAGTCTCGTTCTTGCTCTTAAATTCTGAATTGTTGCCTGTTGAGTCTCGTTCTTGCTCTTAAATTCTGAATTGTTGCCTGTTGAGTCTCGTTCTTGCTCTTAAATTCTGAATTGTTGCCTGTTGAGTCTCATTCTTGCTCTTAAATTCTGAATTGTTGCCTGTTGAGTCTCATTCTTGCTCTTAAATTCTGAATCGTTGCCTGTTGAGTCTCATTCTTGCTCTTAAATTCTGAATTGTTGCCTGTTGAGTCTCATTCTTGCTCTTAAATTCTGAATTGTTCCCTGTTGAGTCTCGTTCTTGCTCTTAAATTCTGAATCGTTGCCTGTTGAGTCTCATTCTTGCTCTTAAATTCTGAATTGTTGCCTGTTGAGTCTCATTCTTGCTCTTAAATTCTGAATTGTTGCCTGTTGAGTCTCATTCTTGCTCTTAAATTCTGAATTGTTGCCTGTTGAGTCTCATTCTTGCTCTTAAATTCTGAATTGTTGCCTGTTGAGTCTCTCGTTCTTGCTCTTAAATTCTGAATTGTTGCCTGTTGAGTCTCATTCTTGCTCTTAAATTCTGAATTGTTGCCTGTTGAGTCTCATTCTTGCTCTTAAATTCTGAATTGTTGCCTGTTGAGTCTCGTTCTTGCTCTTAAATTCTGAATTGTTGCCTGTTGAGTCTCATTCTTGCTCTTAAATTCTGAATTGTTGCCTGTTGAGTCTCGTTCTTGCTCTTAAATTCTGAATTGTTGCCTGTTGAGTCTCATTCTTGATGCTTAAATTCTGAATTGTTGCCTGTTGAGTCTCATTCTTGCTCTTAAATTCTGAATTGTTGCCTGTTGAGTCTCATTCTTGATGCTTAAATTCTGAATTGTTGCCTGTTGAGTCTCATTCTTGCTCTTAAATTCTGAATTGTTGCCTGTTGAGTCTCATTCTTGATGCTTAAATTCTGAATTGTTGCCTGTTGAGTCTCGTTCTTGCTCTTAAATTCTGAATTGTTGCCTGTTGAGTCTCGTTCTTGCTCTTAAATTCTGAATTGTTGCCTGTTGAGTCTCGTTCTTGCTCTTAAATTCTGAATTGTTGCCTGTTGAGTCTCATTCTTGCTCTTAAATTCTGAATTGTTGCCTGTTGAGTCTCATTCTTGCTCTTAAATTCTGAATTGTTGCCTGTTGAGTCTCATTCTTGATGCTTAAATTCTGAATTGTTGCCTGTTGAGTCTCATTCTTGCTCTTAAATTCTGAATTGTTGCCTGTTGAGTCTCGTTCTTGCTCTTAAATTCTGAATTGTTGCCTGTTGAGTCTCGTTCTTGCTCTTAAATTCTGAATTGTTGCCTGTTGAGTCTCGTTCTTGCTCTTAAATCCTGAATTGTTGCCTGTTGAGTCTCGTTCTTGCTCTTAAATTCTGAATTGTTGCCTGTTGAGTCTCGTTCTTGCTCTTAAATTCTGAATTGTTGCCTGTTGAGTCTCGTTCTTGCTCTTAAATTCTGAATTGTTGCCTGTTGAGTCTCGTTCTTGCTCTTAAATTCTGAATCGTTGCCTGTTGAGTCTCGTTCTTGCTCTTAAATTCTGAATCGTTGCCTGTTGAGTCTCGTTCTTGCTCTTAATTCCTGAATTGTTGCCTGTTGAGTCTCGTTCTTGCTCTTAAATTCTGAATTGTTGCCTGTTGAGTCTCATTCTTGCTCTTAAATTCTGAATTGTTGCCTGTTGAGTCTCATTCTTGCTCTTAAATTCTGAATCGTTGCCTGTTGAGTCTCATTCTTGCTCTTAAATTCTGAATTGTTGCCTGTTGAGTCTCGTTCTTGCTCTTAAATTCTGAATTGTTGCCTGTTGAGTCTCGTTCTTGCTCTTAAATTCTGAATTGTTGCCTGTTGAGTCTCATTCTTGCTCTTAAATTCTGAATTGTTGCCTGTTGAGTCTCGTTCTTGATGCTTAAATTCTGAATTGTTGCCTGTTGAGTCTCATTCTTGCTCTTAAATTCTGAATTGTTGCCTGTTGAGTCTCGTTCTTGCTCTTAAATTCTGAATTGTTGCCTGTTGAGTCTCATTCTTGATGCTTAAATTCTGAATTGTTGCCTGTTGAGTCTCATTCTTGCTCTTAAATTCTGAATTGTTGCCTGTTGAGTCTCATTCTTGCTCTTAAATTCTGAATTGTTGCCTGTTGAGTCTCGTTCTTGCTCTTAAATTCTGAATTGTTGCCTGTTGAGTCTCGTTCTTGCTCTTAAATTCTGAATTGTTGCCTGTTGAGTCTCGTTCTTGCTCTTAAATTCTGAATTGTTGCCTGTTGAGTCTCATTCTTGATGCTTAAATTCTGAATTGTTGCCTGTTGAGTCTCGTTCTTGCTCTTAAATTCTGAATTGTTGCCTGTTGAGTCTCGTTCTTGCTCTTAAATTCTGAATTGTTGCCTGTTGAGTCTCGTTCTTGATGCTTAAATCCTGAATTGATTCTGTGAATTGTTGCCTGTTGAGTCTCATTCTTGCTCTTAAATTCTGAATTGTTGCCTGTTGAGTCTCGTTCTTGCTCTTAAATTCTGAATTGTTGCCTGTTGAGTCTCATTCTTGCTCTTAAATTCTGAATTGTTGCCTGTTGAGTCTCATTCTTGATGCTTAAATCCTGAATTATTAGTTTAAATACCATGCTGCATTAATGTGAAATGTTGAAATGTCAGTAAGCTTGTTTATTAGGTCAAGAGATAAAGAACTTATTAGCCGAGGATGGCAGGGAGTGGGGGTTGAAATCTTTCAATAGTTAAAACTGTCAAAAGTATTTATGAGACTTGACTTGACTTGTACTGCACAGTCAGAAAACATAACCATACAATTGAAAAACTTTTATTTGTGTTTACAATGGGGATTTAGGCCTCCACACACTGAAGACATTTTTACCACATTTTTACCTGATTTATACACTGTCCACTAAAAACAGCCTTGAGACCTACTTATGGGCCTCCACCCACAGGTTGAGAACCACTGCACTAGTAGATTGTATTTGAAGCTTGATCCTTCAAACATTGCTCTTATATCATGAAGAATATGAGACCCGGGAAACCTCAGGATGAAGTAATCTTTTAAAAAAACAGTGAGTGAGTGAAACAGAGGCTCAGAGCTGGACTGATGAACAATGCTGCGTTTTGATTCATCAAAAGGTTGACCCGTTATTTCTTAAGTCTCTGTGTTCACTTAAAATGTGCGCATGAGCTATCAAGACACAGTTTGAATCATAGAATCACACAAAGTGACTGACGATCTCTCACTGTCTGCTGGGATGCGCGTCTATCTGCGCCTTTAGGCACACAAAAGAAGATCGCGCGCACACGGAAAGTGAAAGTTAAAGTCACACAACCATCCTATAAGTATGTTTGCACATTGTATAGTGGCTATATTGTATTTCTTGGCGTTTTCTAGTGTATATACTTTGTTTACCTGCGTATCTGGTTTACTACACCACTGGACACGACCCTGCGTCCTCCCTGCACTTTTTGCTTCTGACTTCAGCGTGAGAAATCGGAGGTGTGGCGTGAGAGCGTGTTAGTCAGTCAAATGCGTGAGTCTTACGGCCAATGCGTGAGAGTTGGCAGCCCTGCATCCATTTTTCATTGAACTTACACTTCCTCATCTTAGCATCTTTCCGCTCACCTCAACAACCGCGAATGGCGACATGTCCTGCAGTCCGACGTTATATGACACGTACCGTAAAACACCTATTAATCATTCAGAAGAAGTTTTACGGCGGACCACCGCTCAAGCTCATATTTACTGCACGGTAAGTTAATGAAACACAGTGGGCCACAATGCTTTCCCATCGGCATTAAACGCACCGTCTGAAAATGTAATACCCACAGCAAATTTATGGTAAATTTAAGACAATTAAAGGCCTTAATTACCTGTATTTTAATTTAAGACATTTTAAGACTTTTTAAGGACCCGCGGGAACCCTGGTTATGATAAGAAAAAGAACCTCATAATAGAAAATGACATCCTTTCTGGTGAAAATGAGGCCCAAAAGGAGAAAATTCAGGATTTAAGCAGCAGAATTGTGGCCCAAAAACAGACAATTCAGGATTTGAACAGCAAGAATGAGGCCCAAAAGGAGAAAATTCAGGATTTAAGCAGCAGGAATGTGGCTTTGGTCATGGAAAATGGGACCCTTAGAGCACAGTGTGATGCCATGAGGAGTATGATGCTACAGGATTTCAAGGAGGTGAAGGAGCAGAACAAATTCCAGACAGAGCAATTTAGGCTGCTTAACAACCAACTCCAAGAGTTCAGGGATGTTCAGTCTAATGGAAGTCAAAAGAAAATCAATGAGAAAAAAGAGGACCAAAGGTCAAATTATCAGGTCACAGAAGAGCATAGTTAGAGATTGTCAAAACTAATCTACAGAAAGAGACCACAGAGAAGGAAAGCATGAGATTATTCTATGAGGAGACATTGAGATCTCAGAAAATGTCCTATGAAAGTGATCTTCATCAGGCCAGAATGATTCAGACTGAATATTGTAAGCACTATGATGATGTCAAAATAGAGCTGTCAAAAATGAATGAAGAGAAAAGACAAATGGAGCTTTCCTATAAAGAGGAGCTCACTGCTCAGAGGAGATGGTCTGAAAATCAGCATGAGGAAGCTGACAAGAGAGAGAGGGCTCTCCGCTTAGAGTTAGAGACTGTAAAATATGCCCTACAGCAAGAGACCACAGAGAAGGACCACATGAGACTATCCTATGAGAAGAAGCTCACATCTCAGGAAAGATCCCATGAAAGTGCCCTCCAGAAACAGACCACAGAGAAGGAAAACATGAGACTATCCTATGAGGAGAAGCTCATATCTCAGAAAAGCTCCCATGAAAGTGCCCTACAGCAAATGACCACAGAGAATGAACACATGAGATTATCCTATGAGGGGAAGCTCACATTTCAGGAAAGATCCCATGAAAGTGCCCTCCAGAAACAGACCACAGAGAAGGAAAACATGAGACTATCCTATGAGGAGAAGCTCATATCTCAGAAAAGCTCCATTGTATATCATGACAGAGAATGAACACATGAGATTATCCTATGAGGAAAGGCTCACATTTCAGGAAAGTGAGCTTCATCAGGCCACAGTGATTCAGAAAAAATATTGTGAGCGCTATACTGATGTCCAAATAGAGCTGTCAAAAATGAAGGAAGAGAAAGGAGAAATGGAGATTTCCTATAAAGAGGAACTCACTGCTCAGAGGACCTTGTCTGAAAATCAGCGTAAGGAAAGTGACAAGAGAGAGAGGGCTCTCCGCTTAGAGATAGAGACTTTAAAATCTGCCCTACAGCAAGAGACCACAGAGAAGAATGAAGATAAATTATGCTTTGAGGAGAAGCTCAGAGCTAAGGAGACTTTTTATGAAGGTAAGCTTCAAAAGGCTGAGCAGAGCAAGAAGGATTTACAGAAGCAGTTTGAGAATTCCAAATTTGGGATAATGAAAAAGCTTCTGGACAGTGAGTAAATGAAAAGTTCCAAATCAGTGGTGCAAAGTTCTCTTTCAACCATATTGGAGTTGCAGACTGTCAGATAAAATCTGTCTACAGCAACTTTGGAGAATGAAAGATTACAGGACAAATGTCAAGATCTAAGTGAGGAATTGCAGTCTATCTGACACGTTTGCAGTTAGGACCCAGAAGCAAGCAGTAGATGTGAACAACGAACAGTCTTTATTTACAGTAATTCAAAGCACAGTTCCAAGCGGGGTTTGAACCCGCACACTAGGGAATGACAGGCGAGTGTTCTTTCAGGTGTGCCACGGAGGAGACGTGCAGACCTGGGCTCACCAGGTGTAATACGGGTAAGAAGCTGTGACTTGAGCGGGGGTCGAACCCGCGACAGCTGGCCTTGTAGACAGACGCTCTCTCGACTGAGCCAAACGGGAGATGTACAGACAGAGGCTCACACAGTCTTTTCAGAAGGAAGCTGCGGCTTGAGCGGGGGTTGAACCCGCGACAGCTGGCTTTAAAGTGATATTCCGGGATTGAACAAGTTGGGTCCTATCACAAGGGTTAGGGCAGAAATTACCTCTACAGCAGTGTTTCTGTGGAGAAGAAACCCAGGGCGCTAGGACCTAACTCCCTCTTCATGCTTCGGATCTGCTCGTCTGCTGAATCCGCTGTAGTCAGACGGGGCCATATTTTACTTGACCAAAAACACAAATAAACGGACTCCCACCGAAAAAGTCTGATATCGGTCTGCATTCACGCTTTATTTAGAGAATTTTCAGCGCGTTACTTTCACACAAAAACACCGCTAAATAAGGCTCTAGTTCGCATAGCGCCATGACACGGCCTCAGCGGAAGAGCCTCTGCTGCAGCGGAGGCTCTGCAGCCACAGCTCTGGCTGTGCAGCGGAGGCCGTTTCACGGCGCTACTTTAAAGGCGAGCGCCTTCTCAACTGCCAAAACTTGTCGGCAACGGGTGATCAATCAGGGAAACAAGTCTGGAGTTCTCAGCATGAGTGCGAAGACAGTCTGACACTGACTAAGTGTGGAGCTGGGGCTTTTGTAGCTGGTTTGACAAAAAGAGAGGCCAGCCCATGTGTGTCATTGAAGACTGCCATAACTGAGCTAAAGAAAATGACTGAAGAGAAAGAAGAAATCAGAGTATCCTATGAGAAGCTAAGATCTGAGAAGTGTGTGTGTAAATGTGATCTAGAGACAACAACAGCCGAGAAAGAAGAGATAAACAGATCCCATGAGGAGAAGCCCAGATCTGAGGGATGCTTGTCTGGAAGTCAGTGTCCTGAAACTAATGAGAGAAAGAACGGTCTACGTGAACAACTGCAGACTGTCCAAACTGAGCAAGAGTCTGTGACTGAGGAGACAGAAAAAATCAGTGTCCCATTAGGATGCTAATTCACATGAGGAATGTCATGTAAGTGAGCATCTTGAAGAGCACTCACAAGTACTTTAACAAAAGAAGACAAAAAACTCAAACAAAAAACTCTCACATAAAGATTCTCAGATTCAGGAGGAGCAAGAAGAAAAGGAAACATTAATTTGATTTAAAATGTGAAGTGAGCAGACGTTTGACGGAGAGCATTAAGGTCCTTTATCATAGACTTAAATTGACCAAGGAGCAGTTGTTACAGGCGAGAGCAGAAATGGAAAACATGAGACTACTCTATGAGGAGAGCCTCAGATCTCAGAAAAGTTCCCATTAAAGTGCCCCCTAGAAAGAGACCACAGAGAGGAAAAACATGAGACTATCCTATGAGGAGACTCTGAGATCTCAGAAAAGCTGTGAGCTTCATCAGGTCAAAATGATTCAGATTGAATATTTTAAGCACACTTTTCACCACAAACAGTTGATGAAAATACCTAAAAACTGAAATGTGTCACACTGAGGCGGCTGATCAGAGGATTTTGGTGGACATCAACTCTAAAGAGGACAATGAAAGATGAGCTATGAGACGTGGAAATTGAGTTTATTTATGAATGAAGAGCTTCTTGAGCTCCACACATCAGAAGAAAGGACCAGAATATGGAGAAATCAAACCTGCACAGGTCTTACCTGAGTGTTGACATAGTAATGACTCCACAGCCTCCTGGAAGTCACACCGGGTATGTCAGAGATTGTGAAGCTGATGTTCTTGTAGTCCACCTTCTCCACGTTAAATCCTACAAACACACATCAAACTCAGTTCTCTTCATGGTATTTATATGTTTTACTTCAGTGATATTTGTGTATTTATATCAAAAATATCCAACCGATAGTCGGGATAGTGGTGACGACCTCGCCCAGCTTCAGTTTGTACAGCAGGGCGGTTTTACCGGCTGCATCTGGACCGACTACACAAACAAACAAATAAATACAGATGAACAGTAGAGGTGTGAAAAATATTGATACAGCAATATATTGCGATATTTTGACCTCCAATATAACATAGATATTTCAAATCTTAAAATTGTTTTTTTTTGTAAAAAATTAATACTCATATTTTATCAGAGTAGGAAATAAATTCCAACTTATAAAAATGTATGCACAAGTTTTTCCATGCAATTTATTCAGTTCAGACAGTGACAAGAGATTTTTTTTTACTTAATGTTGTGCAGTAACTAAAAGCAATTTGTTCCTCATGTGTTCCGTTACAGTTTGGGCTGCACTGCAGGTTTGGATGCTTTAATACTTTATTAAAGGGAGAACAAGAATCATTTCTTTGCAACATTAGTTTAAGTGACTTGATAGACTATGTTTTCAAGTTAACTGTGTGTATGTAACACTGCATTTGATATATTTGAAAAAAAAAATAAAATGGAAAAGTTGTTTTCAATTAAATAGTTTTGACTTAAGTTGTATTTTCAGTTTTGAATACTATTGTGTGATTTACATAAACACCATTTCTAGTTTTTTCTTAGTTAACTGTAGAATATTGCAATAAATCACAATATTGTGATATTGTGATTTATCATGATTAGGGATGTAACGATATGAAAATTTTGTATAACGGTTATATTGACCAAAATGATCACAGTTGTTATTATTATCACAGTTGTTGCAGTGTGCTCAAAATGTTCAAAAAGTACTTTTACACAGAATTGAATTGAATTGATTTA
Organism: Scarus forsteni; assembly: GCA_036419115.1. Classification (NCBI taxonomy): domain Eukaryota; kingdom Metazoa; phylum Chordata; class Actinopteri; order Labriformes; family Labridae; genus Scarus; species Scarus forsteni. The sequence continues at coordinate 106,284 of JAZDUH010000112.1, read as the reverse complement.
TTTATTTCGGTCATGTCAGCACACTTATACAACATCACACATTGTCAATAGTTGATCACATTGTACATGTCCGAAAAGGAAGACGGAAGAAGCAGAGCTTATCTAGTCCCGTCCCCATTTCCTCAATATTTAGTCTCCTCTTTTTCACATATCATCAGATTATTGTAAATTTTTATTCCATTTACAGAAGTAAGACATAATTCTTGATTGTCTTTTATTGTCCATATTTGATCTTTAACGTCCAATCCTTTGTTCCACGTAAGTCATAATTCATGAGCGTCTTTTAAGGTGCCTTGATTTGTTTTTTGTTTTTTTGTTTTTTTTTGTTAGTCCCGGTTAGTGATGTTAGAATTGAAATCATTGAACCCCTTTAATATCATAATCAAAACACTTCTTTTTTGTCTTTTTTGTCAATACATGTGTCAAGAAATGCCCTTTGAGAACATGTATTACCCTTCTTTCATGAGAAATAAAAGTAAACAAAGTCTAGCAAGTATTTGTCTTTATTATGCAATAAATCCTGATATTATCGTATCATGACCCAAGTATCAGGATACGTATCGCCAACACTCACCCCTAATGGACAGTAACAACAACAAGCAGAGAATTAGCAAAAGAGAGAGAGAAGTGTTGACCTAAAGTCACACAGCTACAAAGTTCAAAATCCAAAAAGTGTCAACAATCAAACCAGAAGAGAGCTTAAGTACAAACTCTCCAAAAAAAAGTGAAAACCCTTGGCAGATTTTGAGGAGATAAATAAAAAGGAAAAATGTGAGGACTACCCAGGCGAAAACGAGCCTACCGCTCGTTAGCATACACTCTCTCGAACCTCTCTAGGGTTAGAGAGAGTGTTATTGTTTGTGTTTGGCCTGTTGTGTTTTCCTGTGTGCAACTCAAACAAAAACAAATAAGTTGTAAGTACACAGTAATATTTTTTCTTTTGTACTTTTTTGATATTGTATCGGGACCCAGGCATATGGAGGTGCAGCGTATCGTGAGTTTAAGTGTATCGTCCCACCCCTACTTCCCATACATACAACACACGTACACCCTCTTTACTAATGTTAGCTTTGCTAGCTTCATAATGACCACAGGTCGGGCTAACGTTCCTGCCATATTAACCTATGGCAGGAATGTTAGCTACCTGCTTAACGTTTGCAGGTTTCACTTACTGGCCTCATGTGTCTTCAGATGGAGGATAAAGTCCGATGTTGTGCCCTCTTTTTTGACCATCAAAGCGTTGCAGGTCGTGTACTTGGCGTGTCTTTCTTTTTCATCTGATTGAAATTCCTTATGTGCAAAGAAAATAACTTTGGGCACAGAAGACATAGCTGTTCCCAATTTAAAACCCGCGTCCCGCCCATGCTACCCACTGATCATCACTGTAGCAGAAGCAGGTGTGTGGTAGGAATGTATGTGTGTAGTACTGTGTCATGTGGGACAATAATAGGTGACGGACAAGTGTACTGTGAATGGAGCATCAAAAAAGTAAACCTAAAAGGAAACAGCAGCGTATATCTCCTGTCTGAAGCCTGAGTGCGTGCAATTTTCCGAATCATGTTGTCTCAAGTCAGGTCGAGTCTGGAGACATTTTCTCTAGAGTCAGAGTCGAGTCTCGAGTTTTTACCTCACGAGTCCGAGTCGAGTTGCAAGTTGTCTCATTAGCAGCTCAAGTCGACTCAAGTCCGACCCCCTATGACTCGAGTTCAATTGTCTGCAACAATGTCAAACACACATCACAGCATAGATAACTGCTTCTGCAAGTTGTAAAAAAATGAAGCCACAATTCTGACGCTTCTGAACCCTTCAGTGGAAGGAATTGATAAGGGAGTTGATAAGCAAAAAGACTCATGATAACGATTCTTTGATGGAGCTGTTAACGATTCTCAACTGGAATTGGTTTTGGATTCCCATCCCTATCAAATACAGGCGTGTTTACACTTTGCAGTGTGATAATAGTCAAACTAAACACACTTAAATGTAACAAGGTGTAAAATTTAACCCACAAATGCAGTCAATAATATAGGATGAATTCAGGTATATTGGGACAATTTTTGTAAATTCAATTTCTGAGCCACCTTTTGTCATTAAGATTAATAAAAACCCAATAGATCAGATATTTCTGTATTCCTCTAGATGTCTACATTCCTTATGTAAAAAGAAAAATGACTAAAAATATGTTTTTAGGGCACAGCACTCTATTTTAGAGGTGTTTACACAAAACTTGTTTTTCACAACTTGTTTGGTAAATTGGGACAGTGAAAAGATGAACAATGATGATGCCTACAGACTATATCAGGAAAAATACACATCACATGTGAGTCTGTTTTTAGGATTTATTCAGCAATATATATTAACCAGCTGGTTATGCCCCCTCTCTTCAAAAGCCTGGATTGCATACAAAAAGTCGCTTATTATCCCTTCAGGTAACAGAGTTTTTTCAAGAAATATTCAATTTTGCTATCAAGATTTAAAAGGCTATAGTTACAAAGTGGTTAATTTTCCCAGCCATCATCATCGCTGTAATTTACGGGCCGAGCATGAACGCCTCTGCTGCCTGCACTGTTTACCCCCGGCTTCTCCCTCGTTTGACCAGAGCTCCGCGGTCTTTCTCATTCTCCGCTAACACCGTCACTTTTCGCGGTGTTTTGAGCTTCCCTGCATCCCAGACCATGTACACTCTTCGGTAGTCGCCGGCCAGGGACAGGAAAAGCTCTCGGTATGTCCTGCTCCGGGACTGTAATGGCCTTGTGAGCCGCTCCGCTCTTGGCCTTTTCGCTGCCAGTTTGGTTCTCACTGGACGACTGACCGTCATCCTCAGAGAGTAAATATTCCTCAGATTCAGAGTCAGACAGTACTTGACAAAGTACTCTCGGCATCGTGAGTACTCTCTATCACTCTATGTCTCTCTCTCTGCTCCGCTCCACAGCCTCTGCAGCCACACTCACGTCCCTCGGTCCGGTGTGTGTGTTTTAAAATAAATATACGCCAAAACTTTGAATAGAAACCTGTCACCTGTCCACTATCTGCTGGTGAAAAGTAGTAAATCTACTCAGCACTATTTTAACAGCTATGGCCTGTTTTATCCAGCAATGTCGCTTGCCTCAGTTTGGCGACTTTAGCGCCTATAGAGTGTGAGTGTGCGTGTGTGTGTGTGTGTGTGTGGGGGGTATCGATTTTTGAATAAAAATATCGATTTTAAAATCGGCAGACAAAAAATCGCGATACTTTGGTGTATCGATTTTTTCTCCCACTCCTAGTTTTTAGGGCACAGCACTCTATTTTAGAGGTGTTTACACAAAACTTGTTTTTCACAACTTGTTTGGTAAATTGGGACAGACAGAATTGGGATGTAGAATATTGCATTGTGCTGCAATAACTTATAAAAATACATTGATAGACTGCATAAGTAGAACACAAGTAAAATTCATTAACTGATTTGGGGACATTCCATGCCCTGGCGATGAAACGCGGCAGTGGTTTTTTACCCGCCCTCTCCTCCTCTCTGTACTCATCAATCGCTCCCTTCCTTCTTTCTTCCTTCCACTTGTTATATTTCCCTTTTCTCAGTTCTCTCTCAACTCTCCTTTGCTTTCTCTCCCTGGATGCCATTCTATTCTGCAAATAAATCAATTTCACATATGAGGACAAATAGGCTGACAATGATTGGGTAATGTGCATACAACGCTATGCCGGCATTAGTTTTCCTACTTCATGGCCTCCTGTCACTTTATAACTATACCTCAATAAGTTTCTGGGTTACTTTACTAAAATATTTGTTATTGTTGTTGTAAATGAATTCTGATAACTTATAAAATTGTAAGACATAATATCAATCTGACCAATTTTGAACCCCACTTCATATATCTGTACTGTTCGCAACATTTACCTCTGACTTGATGTGCTAAAAGGTCCAAAGGCACATGTTTTCCCCAGTATGTGTGAGAATTTCTTAATTTAAAGCATGTAATTTATGACTACACTATTAAAGTATTTCAATACAAACCCAGAAAGATTGTCCCAAATAACCTGAACATGCTGTCCCAAATTACCATACCATGTTTGGTAATTTGGGACAGCAAGAAAATGTCCAAATTAAAAAAATTTAAACATCATCACAAAACAATGTATGTTTATTTCAGTACACCATTGCATCATACATCCGAATACAAATCACATAACCACAGTAAATAAGTCATAGAAATTTAACAGCCTTATATTGAATCCAACAGAAGCACATGCCGCTTTCCTTACCTCCTGATATCAGGGGTCAGCTTCCTGTTTGATGCTGACCACACACCCCTATGGGATGTCCCTCAAAAATATGTCATGTGACTTTTAAAGGAGACATTCACAGCAATGCATTAGCACCTCTTAATTTGCCACAGCCCTATAAAGGGAAGAGGAAGCATTGTTTTTCCTTATCTGTCCCAAATTACCTGATGTCCCAATATACCTGAATTCACCCTAGTTGATAAAGTAATAACCAAGTGGACACATTAGACACATAAGTGACAGTGACGGTGTCAGTTTGTCTATGTAGATTCTGCTTTACATCAATAATGGCGATTCTAATAAAAACAAATTACATCTCACCCATGAGGATCCGTACAGGTGTTTTGGAGATGAACCTGGAGAGGACGGAGGACAGGAAGTTCCCCATGTCAGAAGTTTTTCACAGGTAAAAGTTTCTCCTCGTGCTGATCGTCTGCTGTCGGTGTATTGACGAGTGTGTGTTTGTGTTTGTGTGTGTGGGTGTGCCTGGACACGGTGGCAGCTCCAATCGCAACATGGAAATTCACATCTTGCGCAAACCGGGGAACACGACTTCCGCTGCGGCTCCTACAAAATAAAAGTTTGAAGTTTGGTGAGTTTCAAAGTTTGTTCAGAGATGAATATGGAATCAGATTTATGCCAATAGAATAAAGCAAAGCTAAAAAAAGTATTTTAAAGGTATTGAATTCAAAAGGTGTTATCTTTTTAAATATAATGTTTATTTTTTGTATGTGACAATGAGATTAGATTAGAAAAAAGTTAAAAGAAATAAAAAGATAAAGATAAGAAAAGTACCGATTGATTGATTAACCCTTTCATGCATGGTGTCCACTACAGTAGACAGATATTTTGGAAAGCTTTATACCCTTTAGGCTGCAGTACCATGTCCAACTATCAGGTGCCTTTGAGTTTATGAGTTTCATAAACATTTTATCTTTGCACATTTTTACCACATCGAGATATTCTATCATAAATCCAAAATAACTGACAAAGCATTAATAGAGAATTATGCTTGTATTTAGATTTTACATAACTTGATTTTTTTTGTTTTAAATTTTGGTGCAGTTCACATTTGAGGAGTTTGATGAAACAGCAATAATATAAACTTCAGATTCTGCTTTTTCTTTTATTCACTCTTTATAAATGTTTGTGTTTGTGGATTTTAAACAAGTCCCACTTAATTATTATTAATACCCCTGATGTATGATGCCCACTGTAGTGGACAGATGCATAACTCTCTCGAAATATAACATTGAAACAAATGACCACAATTTTTAACTTGTAAGAAAGTAAAAACAAACATTTTTTTAAATATTCATTCGAGATTAATAATTCATGCATCAAAGGATTAAAAGGGATTTTTTATTGTGCCTTTACTGTTTTTTTTGCTTTTAGAATAATCCACAAATTCAGAAATGACGTAAAGTTATGGATATAAGAACTGCAAAGACAGGAATGCCGCATATTGTAACTAAATTGTTTTTAATAAAACACTTATTTCCGTTTATATGTAAAACTTTTTAAAAGTTTTTAAGTGTCATGGAGGGAGAGTCGAAGAAACTAAAAATAATGATTTATGACAGTAACAAACCCATGGATGCCCAAATCATAATTCTGTCCTCTTCATTATTGTCATTGCTGAATATATACTCAACAAAAATATAAACGCAACACTTTTGTTTTTGCTCCCATTTTTCATGAGATGGACTCAAAGATCTAAAATTCATTCCAGATACACAATATTACCATTTCTTTCAAACACTGTTCACAAATCTGTCTAAATGTTTGATAGTGAGCACTTCTGCTTTGCTGAGATAATCCATCCCACCTCACAGGTGTGCCACATCAAGATGATCATCAGACACCATGATTAGTGCACAGGTGTGCCTTAGACTGTCCACAATAAAAGGCCACTCTGAAATGTGCATTTTTTTTTGCTTTATTGGGGGTCTGGGGACTCAGAACCAGTCAGTATCTGGTGTGACCACCATTTGCCTCATGCAGTGCAACACATCTTCTTCGCATAGAGTTTATCAGATTGTCAATTGTGGCCTGTGGAATGTTGGTCCACTCCTCTTCAATGGCTGTGCGAAGTTGCTGGATATTATTGGGAACTGGTACACGCTGTCGTGTGTGAGCATTTGCCCACTCAAGTCTGTTACGGCGACGATCTGGAGTCAGGTTAAGACCCCGATGAGGACGACGAGCATGCAGTTGAGCTTCCCTGAGACGGTTTCTGACAGTTTGTGCAGAAATTCTTTGGTTATGCAAACCAATTGTTTCAGCAGCTGTCTGAGTGGCTGGTCTCAGACGATCTTGGAGGTGAACCTGCTGGATGTGGAGGTCCTGGGCTGGTGTGGTTACACGTGGTCTGCGGTTGTGAGGCCCGTTGGATGTACTGCCATATTCTCTGAAACGCCTTTGGAGACGGCTTATGGTGGAGAAATGAACATTCAATGCACGAGCAACAGATCTGGTTGACATTCCTGCTGTCGGCATGCCAGTTGCATGCTCCCTCGATGCTTGCGACATCTGTGGCATTTTGCTGTGAGACAAAACTGCACATTTCAGGGTGGCCTTTTATTGTGGACAGTCTAAGGCACACCTGTGCACTAATCATGATGTCCGATGAGCATCTTGATGTGGCACACCTGTGAGGTGGGATGGATTATCTCAGCAAAGCAGAAGTGCTCACTATCAAACATTTAGACAGATTTGTGAACAATGTTTGAAAGAAATGGTAATATTGTGTATCTGGAATTAATTTTAGATCTTTAAGTCCATCTCATGAAAAATGGGAGCAAAAACAAAAGTGTTGCGTTGATATTTTTGTTGAGTGTAGATGAATTGGAAGCTCTCAACTTGAATAGGCATTTTGATTTCTACTGTTTAAGAGTATTTATTATGGAGGTATAAAGGATAACAACTATTGATGAAACAGAAACAAAATACAGAGAGCAGTGAGTGTGAAGATACATATATAAGAATGGGTTGACATGAGTTTTATGCAAAACTTTGATTATTGTTTGCAATTTTGAAAATGATAACAATAATGATTGTGATAACAATAATAAAATGTCACAAATATTGTCAAAAATAATAATGATTAAAAATATGAATATATGTTCATAATACATTGTAATCAAATTTGAACATAAATTTGTTTTTATGTCAAGATGTTTGGCAAATCAGGCTGACTGGAAGTGTTCAAAATATCCATAATTATGATTTATATTCTCAGGGAAGCTGAAAATGTAGAGTAAATGCTTTTGGAGAAGGGGCAGGATTAAATAAATTATATGACTACATGCAATCTTATTATAGTGTAATGGATTAAATTATGCATGACATTGTTTGATTTAGATTTTGCTTTTTTCTCTGTTGATTTTCTTGCACATTCAAAATGAAGTAAAAGAATATTTTAACTTAAACTAGAAACTTTAATCAAGTTTATTGTGTTACTTTCAATTAAACACAAATATTACACTTGTGCATCAAACCAGCCAGAATGATTATTATTATTCCTACTGGAGTTTTTTGTTTGATTGTTTTTTTTTTTGTTGTTGTTTCAATGGTTTTACTTTCTTCTTTAGTAAATTAAATTCCTGAACTTGAGGCACTGATCATTCATTTACAACATGTACCTTATGTTTATAAAGTTGAAATAGTAGTTTCTCACTAACGCTGGATAAAACTTCTGATATTAAATCTTTGAGTGACTCTTTCTGCAAAATTCTAATATTAATAAAATTTGTTTATGTAGACAAAGTACCTCTGAATCCAACATATTGAATTTTTATGTCAGATCAGAGTATTTATTCAATCACTAACAGAGAAAAGTGGATTTAAGGAGGTGCTGTTACCAATTTCTGCCACCAGAGGGAGGGCAGCTCCATGTTCGGTCTCCTCCATTCACACAGCAGCTCTGCTCTAAAACTTGTTTAAGGTAATAAAGAAAAAGCAGAAGACCTATTCAGAGCATATTAAGGGAAATACTGAATCAGAAACATTAACAAATAAAAAAGGACATGAATGTGCCCCTGTGGGCCTTTAACATACAAACCCCAAAACCAGTGAATTTGGCACGCTGTGTAAATCGTAAATAAAAACAGAATACAATGATTTGCAAATCCTTTTCAACTTAAATTCAATTGAATGCACAGCAAAGACAAGATATTTAACATTCGAGCTGGTAAACTTTGTTATTTTTTGCAAATATTAGCTCATATTCAATTTGATACCTGCAACATGTTTCAAAAAAGCTGCACAAGTGGCAAAAAAGACTGAGAAAGTTGAGGAACGCTCATCAAACACTTATTTGGAACATCCCACAGGTGAACAGGCTAATTGGGAACAGGTGGGTGCCATGATTGCGTATAAAAGCAGCTTCCCTGAAATGCTCAGTCATTCACAAACAAGGATGAGGCGAGGGTCACCACTTTGTGAACAAATGTGTGAGCAAATTGTCCAACAGTTTAAGAACAACATTTCTCAACCAGCTATTGCAAGGAATTTAGGGATTTCATCATCTACGGTCCGTAATATCATCAAAAGGTTCAGAGAATCTGGAGAAATTACTGCACGTAAGCGACAAGGCCCAAAACCAACATTGAATGCCCGTGACCTTCGATCCCTCAGGCGGTACTGCATCAAAAACCGGCATCACTGTGTAAAGGATATCACCACATGGGCTCAGGAACACTTCAGAAAACCACTGTCAGTAACTACAGTTCGTCTACATCTGTAAGTGCAAGTTAAAACTCTGCTATGCAAAGTCAAAGCCATTTATCAACAACACCCAGAAACACCGCCGGCTTCGCTGGGCCCGAGCTCATCTAAGATGGACTGATGCAAAGTGGAAAAGTGTTCTGTGGTCTGACCAGTCCACATTTACAATTGTTTTTGGAAACTGTGGTCGTCGTGCCCTCCGGACCAAAGAGGAAAAGAACCATCCGGACTGTTATAGGTGCAAAGATCAAAAGCCAGCTTCTGTGATGGTATGGGGGTGTATTAGTGCCCAAGGCATGGGTAACTTACACATCTGTGAAGGCACCATTAATGCTGAAAGGTACATACAGGATTTGGAGCAACACATGTTGCCATCCAAGCAACGTCTTTGTCATGGACGCCCCTGCTTATTTCAGCAAGACAATGCCAAGCCACATTCTGCACGTGTTACAACAGCGTAGCTTCGTAGTAAAAGAGTGCGGGTACTAGACTGTCCTGCCTGTAGTCCAGACCTGTCCCCCATTGAAAATGTGTGGCGCATTATGAAGCGTAAAATACAACAACGGAGAGCCCGGACTGTTGAACAACTTAAGCTGTACATCAAGCAAGAATGGGAAAGAATTCCACCTGAAAAGCTTCAAAAATTGGTCTCCTCAGTTCCCAAACGTTTACTGAGTGTTGTTAAAAGGAAAGGCGATGTAACACAGTGGTAAAAATTCCCCGGTGACAACTTTTTTGCAATGTGTTGCTGCCATTAAATTCTAAGTTGATGATTATTTGCAAAAGAAGTTCTAACATTAAATATCTTGTCTTTGCTGTGTATTCAATTGAATATAAGTTGAAAAGGATTTGTAAATCATTGTATTCTGCTTTAATTTACGATTTACACAACCTGCCAACTTCACTGGTTTTGGGTTTTGTAGTTTCTCTGTCCCCTGAAATGTTAACAGAATCAAATAGTTTTGATTTGATCATTTAAAAAAAACATTTAAAATCACAGAATTTATTGATGACCACCAGTTGAGCTGGATGTTAAAGGGTTAAAGTGAAAAAAAAAGTCTTAATACATGCTGCGTAAATGCAAAATGTACATCAGAAACATAAACACAAATCTGATACCGATGTTGAAAGTACGCTGATGTCCATCAATAGGTACGAGGCGACTCTCCAGTGGGGCCACGACCCCAGGTTGGGAACCAATAAATCATCTCATATTTAGATGTGGTTGTTTTTTCTTTTACTTTTGAGATTTCAATTGGGTTAAATAACTTTTAAGAGCTTCTAACTCTGCATCAAACAACCCAAAAGATTTTTTTTAATTGATTTTTACTTTTATTTTCTCACATATTTTAGCCAGTGAAGCTTTACTCTCGTCCTAACTTGAGTTTCTCTCCATGCAGCTCCTCTTTAAAGAGCCTTTGAAGGCGTATGGACCGGATGTTCTCACCTTCATTATCCACACAAAAGACAAAACACACACAGACACACACACACCCTCTCTGCCTCAGAGCTGTGCAGATCGGAGGAGGAATGGCGGCCCCTCGGACTTTCTTCATCCCTCTCTCCTCTTTATTCCTCGTTTTATATTTTTCTTGTGGATCTACGAGTTTGGGAAACAAAAAAGCAAACCAGGAGAGATGTGGCTACAAGGTAAGACATCTCATCTCTCCTTTAAAGCAAAGTTTTCACGCTTTTACGCTCCGCAGGGCTGCTGCTGCTGCCTCCGATCAAGTCTCCTAAAAGTTGTGTTTCTGGAGATTGACTTCTGTTTATCAACTGTCTTGTTTATTGGTCCGACTTGATAAAGCTAAAGCTGTTTGATAAAATGGTTTGAATGTGAAACCTGACTTTTATTTGATGATTTAAGGTGTTTTTGAAGCCAGGTTACGTCAGTCACGCTACCTTTCTTACCTGTCGCTTTGATATCTGGTTCACCCTACTCGCTCTCCCTGCGGCGCACACCAAACCCCGTTTTAAAAAGTGCGTATTTAAAGAAAACCTCATTTACAGCAAATTATTAGCGCTTTTTAAAGATAATGTATGTCTGTTGTGAATGAAACAAATGTCCTGTAAAATTCGGCATACTTGTTATCCGTGTTTGATGGCTTTACTTTCATCAAATGAGAAATAAATTTGGGTTTGTTGACTGAGAAATGGCTATAAACTGCATTTACAGTGGTAAAGACTGTCCATATGTTTAATATATGGATTTAGGATGGGAGATGTATCGATTGTTTAAGGAAATGCAACACATGCAAGACAGCAAATCAGTCTCACTATGATGAAACTTCACTTTTCACAGTGAAGTTCTTATTTATTTATTTTTTAAAGTAGCTCAGTCCTGGTCTAATGCTCCCTAATATTTTAATCACTATTGTTATTTTAGCCAATATATAGGCTTTTTAAGTAAAATGCCTTTTCAGTGTTTGTGTAGTCTTTATGATAAATCTCATTTCTGATTCTGATTCTCAAAAATCATCTTTCTGTTGTGTGTTACTAATCACTTTTTGTTGTCCAAGAAGCAAAATCAGTTTACATTGATGGTTAATTGATACCACAATCACTGATGGTAGGTACTTAATAATGTAGCTATAGTTTTCAAGTTTAATAAATAGTATCATATTGCATAATAATGTAGGTGGACTTGGCAAGGAGTAAGGGTCCCACTCTTTGGTTTATTGTTGTCAATATATTTGTGCAATTTACACCATTCACCCTCCATTTTGTTTCTAAAAGAATCTACCTGTTGATATCATTGATCGTCAGGTTATTTCAATTTTAACTGTTTAAAACACATGGTATTTAAGTGTATGAAAGCCTGACAACCCTAAAAAAGGAGTTTTAATTTAAAGTAAAATTTTGTCTTTAAAAGATCCCACAAACAAGATAAGCAATCTTACATGATAACATAAAGGAACCAAATGTTTGTTCAGTCTTTAATTTTATATACAGTAGTGTTACTTTACATATTCATACTTTTGTCAACCTGTTAGTCCCTTGGCAGTTTAAAACTTTCATTAAGTTTCACATAAATATAACAAGTAGCCACGTGTTTTAATCCAACTTGCTTCTACATTAGTATATTCAAAAGCAAAATGGTTGACAAACATGAAACATGGAAACAAAAATAGTAAATGACCGACAAATGTTTTGTTATGTACAGGAAGTAAGTGATTTATAGGGATATATGATATTATCGGCTAATATTTGTATTAGCAGATAGTTACCTAAAAAGCTGATTATCTGTTTTGACAAGCACAAACATTTTGAGCTGATATTTTGACCATACAATGTAGCTTTTAAAATTCTATATATTGGCTGTTATACTGTTATACTACCAAGAAAGTTTACCTTGTCATAACTTAGTCCACCTTGATGAATTTAAAATGTTGTTTATTAAAGAATAAAATTAAACATCTGTTTCTAACAGTTTGAAGTGTTACCATAAAAGAAACAGGCCAAGTAAAGTCACATAGAGACTCTATCTTCACACAATATATCAGTATTGATGTCTGTATCGATGCTAACAAGTTAAATATATTGGCTATTAGCAGCAAAATGCAATATTGTGCTTCCCTTATATTTTTTTCGTAAAGTTTTGCTAAATGCTTTTTCTATAACTTAAGTAAACTTCTATAAAGAGTTGTTCGTTTGATTTAAACACATTAATTTGTTTAATTAGAGATTAACTTCTTCTCAGATGGAAGTATTAATGTCAACATCATATAACTGTGATGGAAGAGATCTTTTCTGATGGTTAGAAAATCTAAATCTTCAAAACTAATTATTTCAATGAAATGTTAAAAGTGTATTTTTTAAATATAAGTAACACTCATTATGAGTAAAAGTTGATATTTATTCTTTTTAATGGTCCATAATTTATAAAACCCACACACAGCAGTGAAGGAAGACCAAGAAGACTGATTTTGGAAAGAAAATTAAAATCATTTCAAATGTTTGATGTTTTGGCCTGACTGTGAAAATGTTCTATTTTGTCAGATTATAGTTTGTTTTTTTCCTGACTGAATGAATGATCGAATCAATTTGTGACGGTTTGACCCTCCAGAAGTAGAAACATTGGTCAGCAAAGTTTTCAGTCCATGCTTGTAGCAGTGATAAGTGACCACAAAGTTAAATAAATGATAGAAACTTTTCAAATATCAAATTAACAGCATATGTTCAAAACAGTCATTTAGAATCATGCAAATATAAATAAATAAAAAAATGTTGCAGTCCATCCTTTATTTCCTTTAAAGTATCTGTAGATTCATCTCACAAACTTACTTCTGTTATCAAAGTTACTTACATATGTATATATATATATATATATATATATATATATATATATATATATATATATATATACACATATATATATATACCTACATATATATATATATACACATATATATTTGTCTTTTTACTTTTACAAAGAATTCTGAGCTCCTCTTTTAACACAGTGTTTCTCAAATAGTGGGATGGGACACCCAGGGGTGCACGACCATTTCCTGTCTGGACAGGGGCGTGTCCTTATTGGGCCCCCCTGGAGTTTTGATTGGCCACCCCAGTCCGCAGGTCTTTTGGTAAATTGGTGAAGTCTTTGTTTGACCCACCACTTCTGTTTTTTGTTTCTTTTAAGTGCTGTCGTGATTTAAAACATTTTCAGAACTTCTGAAATTCTTGCAGATTTTTAGCTTCACAGCTGCTGTCGGGTAAAGTTTGGTTTTATTTAAAGTCGGGGGCACACTTGTCAACTTTCCTTTAACCTTAAGACCAGGAGTTCACACTAACAGACCGGTTTCAGCTGATTCACAGACTGGAGATCACACACTTAACTGATGAGGGCTCACAGGCTACAGGACGACACATTAAACTCTCGGGAAGGGGACGGCTCATTTTGATTGGCCAGTCCACATGCCAGTCCAAATCTCTGCGCAGTGATTGGTTCTTTGCTAATTTAGAGGTTGGACTGATGCAATTGGTCTTTGTTGGGCTTGATTGGTCAATATTATGCTTTTTTATTTTTTCTTCTTTATTTTGACATTTTTTCACAACACAGTAACTAACAGCTTTAATAAGGAAGCCAAAATATGGAGAGTTCAGGATTGTCTTATCCCTAAAGCAATTGTTCCTTAAACATTTGATAATTGAGTAATTATTCTGTCATTTAAATGTGAACACTGTCCATTTCTTCAACTTCTTTTGACATTTTTTTTTCTTCGTAAATGTTTGAATTGTACCTTTTTTATATTGTTGCAAATTCTAGACATGAATCTTTTGTTTGAGTTTCCACCTTGTCGTTTTTTTTTTTTTTATCATAGGGTCTGAATTAGGGGTGCACGGATCACTGATCTTTAAATAGCTTGAACTGCCGATATCGATCTTCACCGATACCATTTTTTTTTTAGACTGACAGCATACACCTTCAATGTTCTAATCTTATTTTACTGAAAACTATAAACAATACCTTTTACAACTATTCCTTGTTTTATATGAGGTTGTTCTCTCAAATATAAATGAAAAGTTTTTAATTTTGCTGTCCAAACAACTAAATTATATCAGTTCTTTTAGTTTTTCCTTTTCCACATTTGAAAATAAACAATACTTATGCAACAGTTTACACCGCAGGCCTGTGTTGAGCCTCTTACCAAAAATAAAGTGCACAGCTGTATTTTGCTTTGACAAATGAAGGAAATTGCAAAGTTCTGACATAGTTATTTAAAAAAAAAAGCTACAGGACAAACTAACAACACAACCTAAACCACTAATAAAGTGTTCAGAGTTTTAGGTTTCCTTGAAGTGCAAAAAGAAAAGTTTCTCATGTCAGGATCAGCTGATCGCTGAACCCCCAAAATTAAGGAAATCGGCACCGATTAATCTGTGCATGTTTAGTCTGAATATAAATTATTATTCACTGGTGGAAATAAAAATACTGTTGATTTTAGTGTTTTGACTCCAATACTCAGAGCTGGCCCTTCCAAATGTTGCTCCCCCCCATCCATCTGCGATTTATATACGCTTACAAAAGTCTGTTTTATTTGGTATTACCATTTGTAGTGATATTAGGCATTGCTTTACATTTGAATCAATGTTAGGGTTTCAATTTTAAGAGTTATAACTAGTTTTAATATAATTTTATTGAAGGTGAATTTATTACAGATTTTGTGGCGCCCCCTAGAGGCTACGTTGTCTTTAGCATTTGGATTTATTGCCTTTATTGTCTGATGGGTCAGCTGATTCTGCCGATACGAAGTGGAAAATTGTTTATTTATTATTTATTTGCTTTAATGTGTTTGGCCCAAAAAAACATAACAGCTGCTACATATGATTTATCATGAGTAAAAGTACAACATAATCCACACATGAAGATAGATGATAAAATATTTCTACTTATCTTGGATTGCGTATACATGCTTTGCTTTTAAAAGTCATTAAAAAAATAATATAAAGTATAAGTAAAAACAATGTTAGGATGTAATGGTAAAGGTAATATTGTGTTTTAAAACTAGTAAACATAAAACATTGTATTTTATTGCATTAAAAAGATGCTTAAATTGGCTTTAATTTTATGTCATGCCCATTTAATCATGATTGTTTTATTGTGTTTGAGTTAAATTTTTGGTATACTCCTTTTTTAAAGCTTTAAAGTTTCTTTTATGTTTTGTTTTTTTATATATTTTTTCTTATTGAGATTGCCCAACAGTATACAGCAGTGCGACCGTCTTGCACTGAAAAATAAATGTAGGTAACCAAAGTTGCCCACCCCTAGTTTGGACAGATCTGCACCTCAAACATTATCAGGACTTTGTGTTTGGATGATGAGGACGGGGCATGATTTTTTTTTTTTCTCAGAGGTGGGCTGACAGAAAGTGACTGGTTTGGAAAGTACCCTTGAATTTTGCAATTTCAGTTTCACCTGATTTTGTCATCTCTCTTGTCAGATTTGGTTTCATTCAGCGTATAAATAAAACCTGAAATAATAAACCACAGAAACTGAACTCCAGCACAGACGTTGGACCTAAAACCAAACCAGAGAAACGTTTAGAACAGAACTGATCAAAAACTCCTCTCCAGGGATGAAAAACTTCCCCGTCTTTACCGTCTGAGTTTTGTGGTTTTTGGAGAATTGCAGGTAGTAAAGCTGATTTCCTGTCTTTTGTGTAGTCTGTTAAAACATTTGATGTGGAAAACATGAATGCACCTCCTCCTCCTCCTCCTGCTGCTGCTCCTCTGCTTTTACTCTTCACAGCAGCTTTTGTTTCAGGACATGAAAACCACTAATAAAGCCTGAACCTCTTTAATTCATGAAGTCCAAACATGTGAACTTTAATGAAGTTTGGCTGGTAAAAGTCAAGTTTAGTCACAATCAGAACGTCAGTTTGTTGAAAAAGGACTTAAATTTGACCATAAACCTTCATTTTTCCTCACATGCAGCTTGTCAGGAGGGCAGTCATTGACTCTTGTTTAAAAGTTTTTTTCTGAATCTCTCAAATGTCGGACTTTGCTGGATATTTGGGAGCTTATAGTCATGAATGAGACCTGTTTATTTTAATTTTTATCCTTTATAAAAAAGGAAAGGGAATTGATAAGATTTTACTGACATGTCATTAGGGCTGAACGGTTTGAGAAAATAATCTAATTGCTTTTTTGCAATTTACTCTGCAAATGTTTTAATGTTCCTCATCTTATGTATTCTTAAACAAACATAAGCAGTAGATCTTTTAATAGTATAACCAATGTGACATTAAATTAATCTAAGGATAAAAGATTTGAGAAAAAGTGGAGAAGTGAAGAACAGAAGCAAAATAGGTATGAAATTGTAAAAACTGGGTAAAAATGGTATGAAAGTGGAAAAAGGTTAATAAATAGCTGCAAAATAGGTATGAAATTGCAAAAAAAATGGGGAAAAATTGGCAAAAAATCCAAAAGTGGCTTAGGAAAATTGATTATGGCAGCAAAATTTGGGAATTAAATTTGAAATTAAATTTCAAAAACCATGTTAAAATTCCAAAAATGGTCCTGACCGTGGCCAAAAAAAGATGAATGGGGCAAAATAGGCATAAAGTTGTAAAAACGGGGTTTAAAAAAAAAAAGGTACAAATGGTCCTAAAGGGGGGGAAAAGTGTATGAATAGAGGTTAAAAAATAGGCATGAAATTACAAAAAACTACATCACAATGCCAAAATGTTCAACACATTTTGGGCTAAAACTACTGAACCAAGCCATACTGTGATTTAATCTAATTTGCAGTTAATTGTTCAGCCCTACATGTCATCAACAATTCTGCTTATTGATGCTTTTCTTTCACGATTCCCTCTGATTTTCTGTGTGGGCAGAAGTTGGTCTGTAGGTTTTCAGTGTCAACAATGTCAAACACATGATGCTCCTGATTAAATACTGTGCTGCTGAAAGTTGAAAATGATGCTACATCCTGCTCCCAACTCTGAGTCGGTCAGTGGAAGGAATTAATAAGAAAAAAGACCAATGATATCATGTGGCCCTTTTCCATTCGCCCTACTCTACTCTACTCGACTCTACCCGGCTCTACTCTACTCGCCTTGTGCTGCTTTTCCATTAGCCCCAGTCGCCTGCCCAATGGGGTGCAGTGTCTCTGTAAACAGCTGAGCTGCACTGCAGTGACGTCATTTTGAGCGCAAGACAACAATCTGTGGCTTTCTGTCACAAACCGAGTAAAAAAGGAAAGCAGAAGAAGGCTGCAGGTGGTAAGAAGAAATACCCCTTGAGAAGCACAGGAGAGTTTTGGAAGCTATACAACAGAATGAAGCCGAGGACGAGAGCAATCCAGCTGCAAAGAAAAGACGTATGAGGGTAAGCTAATGGTAGCTACCGCTAGCATGCTAGGTCGTGGCGCTCATGACTCATCGATGACGACATTGTCTGACCAATCAGTAGCCAGCAGTCAGTGATGTCATCTTTTAGTATCGACTCAGCTCGCTTGGAACCAGAGCGGAGTAGGTACTAAAAACAAGACCCTTCATAGAAATGGAGGGGAGTTAAAAATGCAATATTTGTCTTTTAAATGCAGCGGAGTAAAAGTCATGCAATTACAGAAATAATAATACTTAAGTAAAATACAGATTCTCAAAATCTGTATTTAAGTACAGTACTCAAGTAGATCTACTTTGTTACTGTCCACCCTTGCTTACTGCTAGCTTTTCACTGTTGTAGGTTACTTAAAAGCTTAAGGCGTTAAGATTTGGGTTTATGTTGCTCACAAAGAGCAGTACATGTAAGTTTATTCTTCTTTCTCTACAAAGGTTATCATCAACATCGATCCCAAACAGTGAAAAATCTCACTTTTAGTCAAACAAACCAGCGCTAGTGCTGCCACCTGTTGGTTGGGGGTTAAAATGCAATTCAAAAATGAACTGAAGATGCATTTTTTGCAATAAATAGGTCATTTAAACTGATAAAAAAATATCTTTTTGTCTTCTACTCTTCATGCCAATGCTCTTTCATGATATTTTTTTAAACTTTAAATGAGTTGTGTTTCTGCTTCAAGCTCCTGATGTGGGAAGATGAGTTATCTGATGGTCTTTTTGTCTGCCGGTGCTCCACAGGTTTTAATTTTCCTGTGTTGATGGATGAGTCCTGCCCTCCTCTGATGGCCCTGCGTGTGTGTGTGTGTGTGTGTGCATGCCTCCTGGTTTCCTCTTTCGCTCTTTGAAGTGTTTTCTACAGGAAGCTTCACACTGTTTACTCTGCTGAAACATTCCTTCCTGCTGCAACCCCCAAACACACACACACACACACACAGGCGTCCCGTCTCTTTCAGAAACACTTCAAAGGCTGCAGGACGGGGGTGTGAGACCTGCTATTCTACAGGTGTGAGGTTATTAGAGCCCTGTGTGTGTGTCCCGTCGAAGCTTTGTTAGTCTATCATGTTGCTATTGTGTTGAAAATGTCCCCGAGACCCGCTGAGAGACTTTTAACGAGTCTGAATAATCCGTCGTTAAGAGTTTGCAGCTCGGTTTTGGTATTTGGTGAAGTTTTACTTTGACTTTGTTTTAGACTAAAATCCCACCAAAGCTGTTTTTGTTTTTTGCTTTAACACATGCACAGGACTTCTGTGAATGTTGCAGATTTTAGAGCTTCATGACTGCTGTCAGACTGGGTTAGCTATCATTTAGTTTTTTAGCAGATTCAGTGAACTTTTATAGCACTTTTCAGACATCAATATTTGGAGTAATGCATTATAAAAGTATGAGATGACTGTAATACGTTCCTTTTTAATGTTACCTAGTAATGTAAGGCATAACCCCCCAAAAAACTGTAATATTTACTTGGTACCAATGTCAGTAGAGCTGGGAAAAAATCAATTAAATCGATTAATTTGAATTATTTTCTGCAGAAGATATTCAAAATGAAAAATTGAGATTTTTTTTCTTGCCTTAGCCCCATTGTAAGTAGTTGCAATTTTTGAAAAAAATTACAATTTTTATGATGGTCAGTCTTGTAGGGTTTGCACAAGCACTTTTATTGGCTTGTATTTGTTATTTAAGTAGATTAAATATTGATCAGACAGTTTCATGCTAATACTGTAAAAATACCTCAGCCTTTTAGTGTTTATGTAGACAAACCTGCCTACATTTATACTACATAATCAACCTTTAATGACCCAGACTTTGACTTTAAGATTTAGACAACATTTAGACAACATAAAGGCAAAACTTGATTTGTTTCCTTTTTATGTCACTGGGAGTTTTGTTTCTCTTAGGGAGGGAAAAATTGATAAAAATCGTAAATTGTATGTAGAGGAATAATTCAGGGATTTTACTTCTAGGCCATATCGCCCAGCCCTAAATGTCAGTAATGCAAGTTACAATGCATTTTTAATTTAACCTGAAATTAAGATCTTTTTTTGTTGTCGTTGTTTAAATACAATTACTCTGTGAGATCAGCAGAGGAGAAATGTCCTCCACTAGGCCTAAAGTTACAGTATCTCCAACACAGTTTACCAGAATTTTACCTTTTTGTCTGTTTTTGCTATGATCGTTTCTTGTGTTTTGCCATTAGCCATCAATAACCCTGTTTCCACCAGAGGATTCAGTTCGGTTCAATTCAGTTCGGTTCAACTCAGTACGGCTCGCTTTTTGTGGTGTTTCCATAGCCTAAAACCGGGACAGGACCCCTTATAACCGTACCATCCTACTTTTTAGGACCCTTCTATTGAGGTGCCAAGCATACCGATCCAACCCCAGAAGGTGGAGCTAGAAACACTGCAGTCCGTTGATTTGTAAGGAGACGTCACTTCCAGTGTGAAAGCAGAACAAACAAAACCCCGCCACGTTTAAATCTCCACTTATAGCCAGCAGGCCGTAACATGGTAATAATTGATCACTAATATAGAAACTTGTACCCTTTTCAGACTGGCCAAAAAACTCCTTTTAACCTGGTAAGAGTCGGCTCCTGTTGGCAGTTTGAAAGGGTTTAATCGGCATTTTGACGGGGGTCGACTGACCCTGCAAGTGAGACTGGTATTTATCGGCTGGCCTCTGATCAGCTTAAGTGGGAACATCACACCCATATCAACCCGCTAATTTACATCATGACGTTGGTAACGTGCCCACGACTTAATATCACTCCCGCCCCCTCCGTCTGTAACTTACGTGACTCTTTGCCGTCTCAACAACAAATTCCATCCCCCTTCGTATCATCAGCACTGAGTTTTCCACATTTTTAAAGAGGTAACAAAGTAGAAAGTGAAGAAAACTTCACGTCTTCCATGCTCCTTTCCATTGTTTACAAGGTCGGCTTTCATTGCGCTAATGACATCAGCTTGATGCACCAGAGGAAAAAATGGCCACACTGCCTATAAGATTGTTAGCGGATTAACCTGTGTTGAAAAAACCTGAGTTGACCCACTAATTTTCACGTGAAAGCGGTTTAAGACCCATCATTGAGTGAATAATTGTGAATGGGTAGATGTGACCTGCAATGCAAAAGCACTGCTCTGGAAAAGAGCAATGCTTTTGTCTAATTCATTGACATTTATGATAAAAATGAAGCTTTGTTTTGGGATTAAGTTTTCACCGACGTAACTTTTGGTGCTGGTTTCAGTCACAGGCCACTTTTCTTTGATTTTCTACATTTGACAGTACTTTCTTTGTCTTCATTTATTGGTTTAAATTATGAAGTTTCCCAGTCTTCTACCTTATCCTCTGAGTGTTTCCTCAGGACAAACATTTTATGCCTCTAAATGTGTTTCCCAGAGATCCTCTTCTTCTTTTATTCCCTCTTCATTGTTCCCTCTCTTCCTCCCAGGACAGCTTTCTGGACCTGGATGTCTAACCTAGATTTTATTTTTCCCAGAAAGTCTTTGGTGTTTTGGTTTAACTGTAGAAAACATGCTCACAGTTCGCCTGCAGGTCTCCGCAGAGCCTCAAACATCGCTTTTAAGAAGCCAACCCTCTGTTTTTGATCGGAGTCTGAAGAGGAACTGAGTGTTTTCTTCCAGCAGGACTTTCTCCATGGAGATGTTAGAAGATTTTGTGACATACATACTTTTGAAACTGCTCTTCAGTTTTTAGATTTTAGAGTACTGTTTTCATCGCATGAAGAAAAAAGGGCTGCTTGACGTCCATTTAATTAGCATTTAGGAAAACCGAGATTGAAACATTTGATGGATGATAATGAGTGACTTTATCTTACTGCTGTATTTTTTGGTAACTAGCATCAACAGGTCAGAGCTTGTCTTTGAGGATCTTCATCAGGTTGTCTCCCGTCTACTGTGATCCCTTCCTGAACTCAATCAGTGTCGTTGGGGTTAACTATTCTTAGCATGATTGTGGCATTATTGTTTTTCAAAGACTGTTGAACAAAAGTCTTGATATTCAACCAATTAACTTTGGAAAAGAAGTATTTATGAGCTCAAACATCTTTGATTTTTTTAGATTCAGCAGCTGCTGAGTCACCTTCACTCCTACTCTGGTCACAAATCAGAAGAACTAGGCTCCCTGATGTTGTGAGTGTTGGTGCATATTGCTGCCCATCCTCTAAAAGACAAGGCAGTGTTGGGATCTTTTGGCCCAACATGTGGCAGGAGGTTCCTCACCTCTGTGTGCTGTCTTTAACCACATTCACACTTGCATAAAAACATTAAAAAAAACTTGCATAAAAAAAGAATGAGCTTTGTGAACAGAAATAGAAGAGACAGGTAATTTCTTTGCCCTATGCCTGGTCATTTGTCTGGTTGAAATCTTGGTGAAATTTGAATGCAGCAGTAAATAATCAAAGAGTTCCCTGAAGGCGAGTGGGGAGGGCTGGTTATTTCATTCTTTGTGACTGACCCAAAACAAGGAAAAGAAGACTCCACAGGATGGATAAAATCAACCATTGTTTCAGGAGAAGTTTATTTGATTGTAAGGAGAGTAACAGAAGCTCAAACATGCGCCTGGACATTTTAAAGTGTTGTTTTCACCCCACCAGGTCTCTCAAACATCCAAAGAGCTGCTCTGCTGTTGGGTACAGAGCTTAAACTCTGCAGCCTTCCTTCTCCGGTGTGATCATCGTGCATGTAGTGCTGCTGCAGCATATTTTTGACATCTTGTCCTGCCTGCCGGCATTGCATCCATATTTTGCCACAAGTTTGCTCAATCTCTTTTTTTATTCAAATAACCGTTCAAATATGGGGATAAATATCCGTAATAGAATACAAAATAAATATTCAAATGTAAAATATTGAGTGTAGTGGCACATCAGGGAGCCTGGAGCAGTGGACCGTTCTGTCCAACAGGGGGCGCTCTGAGTGCAGGTTGACCGTCAGTCACATCCGGTGCTTTCTTGACCTCAGTAAACAAAGAGTTTCCACTCCGAGCGGACATTAACAGCACTGAATGATCTGAGGAGAGCTGTTTGGATGTTCGAAAACTGTTCGAGTTTGGGTTTTAATGTATGTTTTTTTGGGGGCATTTTGTGCCTTTATTGATAGGAGAGAGACAGTGGATAGGCTTGTGAAAGGAGGAGAGAGAGAAGGGGAAGACACTCTGCAAACTGGTCACAGGCGGGATTCTTATTTATTGATTGATTTTAAAGAGGGAACCGCGCATATTAATGAACATTTTTACAAATGTAAATATTCCACATTATAGCCTTGGGCTAATTTCCATCTGCAGACCCCCTGGCAGGTTGATGGTAGCATATACATACAAGACACTATGCAGACTAAATACAGTAGGACAAACCCAAGGACAGTAGACAAGTATAAAAAGAAACAGAAACATACATATTGCACATCCTCCCAATGCATGGAGTCCGTCAAACATTTAGCAAGTGCAACTTTTATTGCACCAACCCCTATTTTACTGAATGTTATTGCATAGATTTATATTAGACCCAGTTCATATTGCACAAATCCCTATTGCACCAACATGAGCACCCTAGAAGCAAGTACCAAGTACATGGGGTGTCTCGTTGCTAACCACTCCACCAAACCAGCACTCCCAAGTTTGGTTTTTAAGAAAAGTGACAGCCTTACTCTTTATCAAGTCAGCAACATTAATGGGTTATTTTTTGAGAAAAAAAGATTGTTCTTGTCCCTTATTATGTTTCCAATGCAAACAGGTCAAATAATAAGATAAAGGTCCGTATTAGCTCAGTGAAGACAACATACTTTTGTCCCAAAAATATCGTTATCAGCAATAATGAGTTCAGAAATATCAACATGTTGGATATCAGAAAAAAAAAATCTAAAAATTCTTTGCAAATTATAAGCATCTCTGGCAATGTCCACCTTGGATCAGAATTTCCTGCTGGGAGGTTGGATGGTCTTCAGCTTGTAACTGGAAATGTGGGATCTGAAGTTAGTGGACCTCACCTTGGGTATTAGGGTTTTGAACATTTTTGACCACCTTCTGAGCGAGTTGCCCGTCTCTCCCTTGAAAAACTTGCCTCTTTCATGAATGAAGATGTCTGCTAAACTCCTTCTCCCTGACTCCACACCCTCAGATTATTTTTCCATCTCAGACCTGTTGCTCAGACAGACGTTGACTGAAGCCTCTTGATCGCTTTATCAGACTTCTTGTAGCTCCCCAGGGAGACACAAAAGTCTTCACCCAGACTTTGAGGAGTTCGCCGACGTGGACAAACAATCTGGTGTCTCCAGAAGAAAAAAATCCAAAGTCTTTTTATCCTTTGACATGATGGAGGAAACAGCTTCTTCCTCACTGGGTGATTCAGAAATCAGGCTCCTGCAGGAATCTTGAGCGAGCGATGATTTAGCTCCGTGTAAAATGTCTGTGCTCGAACACATCTGCAGAAAGCATCACATCTGTCCCATCGGACGAGGACACACCAGGAAATCATCCAGCTTCCTCCTGCTTTTGTCCCGCTCTGGGTTCCTCATCCTTCTCTCTTGTTTTTTTCTTTTCTCTGTAACCGTTCCATCATCATAAAGCGGCTGTCCATTCCTCACGTATCCCATCATCCTCCTCTGCCTCGGTGTGTTTTTGGCATCAGAGGGCCTCAGAGGGCGTCACGGCTGGGCGGGAGTGCGATGTGAAACACGTGTGCTTCCTGGTTTCCTGGCGAGAGAATCAAGGAGAAGGTGAAGGATCGACGCAGTGACTCACCTCTTACATAAAACATGTCAGGGAATTATTCATTCATAACTGTCCTCCAAGGGTAGTATCTCCCAAACTATCATCAGTGTGGTTTGGACTGAAGGAATTTCTGCTTTTTGTTGCTTTTACAAAGAGAAGTAATGGATGCAGGTTTCAGGTCCCATCTGTACATCGTGCTGAAAAGATGACGGATGTGAAAGCATGATTAGGAAACGTAGCTGCGTCTTGTTAGTGACACCTTCGAAAGATGGACAAACATTTCTTTTGGCTCGCTTTGCAGAGCTTCTGGGAAAAAATTGAGGTTTATGAAAGGAAGTACATTTTAGTTTAGGTCTACAAAAACCGCTTAAAGGTGCAGTGTGTAGAATTTGGCATTTTAGCGACCTCTAGCGTTCAGAGAATCTAGAATGAACCTAACCGTAGCCAAAACGTCACGTCACTTAGCAATGTAACACTGTGAGGACCAAAAGGAATTGTAAACATGACACACAATTTATGTTGTGTGTGTGTTTATACACACAGTTTGAATCCCTAGGACAGAGTAACAACTTTCTATGCATCCACTGCCATCCTCTCCTCTTCTTCGCCTGCATTCCTGGTAGATTTTAGAACTGGCAGACAGATTTGCGTTTCGTTCTTTTTGTCCCTAAAAACCAGCCGTAGAAAACACGGCGGATCAAAATGTTGACCTACATGGAACAGTGGCCCGCGGTAATGTAATTTTTTTTATAAAGATTTTTCTATCTAAATAAAAATAAAACAAACGTTTTATGGGGATGATTGTACTCCTATTTTGACAGACTTAATATACAAATAGAAACATGTATATCCTATATTCATTGTTTCTGTTTGGCGAAATGCGGTGGATGTATAAAATGCCACATTCTACACACGGCACCTTAAATGTTTGTGTTGAACTGATTCAGAATCTTGTGGATTTGATTAACTCCGCCAAGGAGGTTATGTACTGGCGTCTGTTTCTTTGTTGATGATTAGATATTAGGAGTGATCCAGATCACCGTCTGGATCCAGGAAATTTTTAAATAATTCTTTAAAGATGCTATGAGGAGTTTCTAAGTAATTACAAAAAAGTCTCACTTCTAGATATATGCCTGATTAAAATACACACTTTAAGATGAGTTTTATAGCATCAAAATAGGTTATCTATAAATGCTTTTCCTTAGCTTCGTGGTCGGGTCGGACAGGGCTGGACTGGCCTGGATACTCAACTTCGGGAACAAGACAATTAAAACTACAGCAAATTTATATTATTCAGACACGTCTTCGAGCACCGGGCTGTAAGTAGCGATATATAACCGACTACAAAACTACGATACTAAGTTTTCAAAAAATTGCTTGTTGTCACACATCAAAAACTACCACTACGTAACTAGAAAGAGATACATTACCTCGTCGCTTTGCATCCTGTAAGTTGTTGAAAAAAGAAGTTGTAAAGCAATGCAGAGTTCTGAGGAAGGTCCGAGCTGCATTCATTAGCATCACAACAAACACACGCTTTGGCTTGGGTCACGCCTTTATGACAGTCGCCACGCGTGCTCATGGGTAGCAGAGTCTTCATGTTGCCGGAAATAGATAGATAGATAGAAAAAGTTGAAGTGATGAGAATAAAGTCGAAATTCAATTTTGTGTGAAAGTTTGTGAGAAAAAAGTGGAAGTATCAAGAAAAAGGCGGAGATGTTGAGAATAAAGTCAAAATATGTTGTATGTAGACTTTATTCTCAACATTTCAACTTTTATCACGAAATTGTTATTCAACTCTATTCTTGACGTTTCAACTTTTTTTAAAGTATTTTTTAAACAATATTTTATTTACTTTCCTGAATCCACATTCACAAGAACAAGAACGTGCACGACAGCCAAGTTGTTAAAAGCTGATCACTGATCTCATGAGAATGAGAAATAAAAAAATATATATGCACAAAGGAATTACAGCAACAGCAGCAAAAAAGACAAAAGCATGGTATTCATATACATATATACATACATACTGTAGACCTACATAGGGCAATAAATGACCTTTGCAACTTTAATCTAGCCATTTCATCTTTATTCTCGAAAAGTCAACTTTAATCTTGACTTTGCCAAAATCATTTTCCCATCCAACGTGGCTCTAACACTCTTACGTAGTCATCCAAACTGTTCAATGCCTGATTTATTATCTTCTCTAAGATAAAAAATCTCCTCAGATTTAGAAAATATTCATGTGTGGACCCCAGTTGAAGCATCAGCTCTCCTGCTCTTTAATGTGAGTTTGTGTCCCTTTAAAAAAGTCACTTTATTCGCTCCTCTCTCCAGACTGTGTAAAAGAGGTTTTAAGGCCAAACGCTCCCTACAGGAGTGTGGCAGCTCCTCCTGGGTGAGGAGGTGGGGGTAACTGATGAGGAGCAGTGATGAAGAGGAGGTGGGGGGTCTTTCAGGAGCAGTCATGCAGGAGGGGAAGCTGCAGGTTTTGTTCCTGCGGTGGGAAATCTCTGGTTGGCTGCTCCTGAACACACACACACATGCACGCACGCAATGCTTCAGTTTCCCTCTGAAGCTGCTGAGATGTCCTCAGATCTGCTTGGATTTGATTTTTCTGTTGATTTGGCAGACGCTCACTCAACAGATTGAATCCAGCTTTATTGAGGTGATCACCTGAGGCGCTTCAGAGGCGTCAACAGAGCAGAGAGAACGACGCTGACGTCCGTGCATCTCAGATAACTTTAATTAACCGACTTTTTCTTCTTTTATTATCTGACAAAAACAGCTGAGTCGATGGAAATGGTTGAAGATCATTATCTTGTATGTGGATAACTTGACATAAAACAATGTGGAAAACAAACATTTACTTTCACAGGCCATTTCATTAGGCACACCTTACTCGAGCCTACTTTTGTCTTCAGAGAGTGGTAGTCTTGGACCTGCACTGAACTAAAATCGATACCATTATGAATCCAATTGCTAATTTAATGTTTTCATGGTCAAGGAATCTAAATACTTAGATGAAATAAAGGTAGGACTAATATTTATGATCAAAATCACAATATGGCTGAGGACTGTGGCGCTGGAAGAGGTCTGCGCTCTCCGAGTGCTTTTCTAGTTATAATAGAAATTACAAACATGGTTGTACATTTTAACACTGAACACTTAAGTCACACATTTTAGGATGAAAAAAGGACTGAAATGTACAGCAAATGATCAGCAAAAACTACAAAAGTCTACATTCAGTTTCTCTCATGTTCCCACTGAAGATTTCTTCAGTTCTTAACATCACTCTGTGTACAAGAACACTTCTTTAGGAATTTTATATTTGTTATTCCTGTTGTTCTCTCGCTCTCTCCTCCCTCCATCTTCTTCTCTTGCTGTGTTCCATTTACCTCGGAGCTGGGAAGAGGGAGGTTGGAGTGACGTCATCTCCAGTCAGCGTTCCAGTTACAAAGTCGGAAAAAACGTGCCGATTTACCAGGCTATTGTTAGCCACTGTGTTAGCCGTTGTTAGCACGCCCTGCACTGTAGTTCACAAATACCACATGAAGGATGTAAATAATAGTATAGCAGAATTTCTATAAATATAAGTCGAACATTACTATGTATACGGCTGATTTAGTGTGCCACACGCGAGTCAGAAGTGATTATTACAGGAGCTAAATAAGTGTTCACACTGGGGGCATCCATATTTGATTGTCAACTCGGGGGTGGCAAGATTTCCCAAGTTCCCAGTAAGGAATTCCAAGCTTGGGGGGGCGTTCCAGTTGCAGTTTTTTAATCAGAACTTGGAAATTCTGACCCCCGACTACAACCGGAATGCACCATCTGTCTTTTAGCGGGGTCATGCTAGTGTGGGATCCTGCCAATAACAAAGCGGAGCATCACCACAGCCAATTTGGATGCTGGGATGTGAAACGTCATCATCAGGCTCAGATCTGGTACCTACATAAAATGGCACAACAACTGTCCGTTTACAAGACAACGTTGTCACCAGAAACTTAAAGGTTTTTCTCTTGCATTTTCAGGAGTGCTCTGCGTTCACATGGAGATAATTTTAAAACGATATTAAACAATGTTAACATGAATCTGCAAGAATGACTGAAAACGCTGTAGCATGCATGCCAGGCCAGTAGTTGGTGATGTAGGTTTGTAGTGTAGTAGTAGTTTTGCGCTAACGCTATCCAGTGAAGACGAGCTTTTCATAAACAACAGTGGCATGTGGAAGCACGAAGATGCAGAAGTTTTTGTCTGACAAAGTTGGGCTGCTTCTGGACTCAGCTACAAAACCACCAAATGTCAGGACAATGTTGACTTTCTTTTTCTTCTTTGTTGTTTCATTACCATCATCAACTGGACTGGAGTGTGGACGGGAGATTTGTGGTTGTTCCTCGGTTTGTGCGCAATCTTCATCTGAAAGAGCGCTGCGCATGATTCCTATTTACAGACAGATATGAAAACGTTTTGAAAACTTTCAATTTGGACCCTAGTTTCAAAAGTTTGCAGATTTGGGCACCCCGGACATCATTCTTGTGTAAACATAAGGCGCAGATGCAACAAAAGCTCCCCTTTTTCGTTGTCATATAAATGTCCCTTCAGATCTTCACCAGCTAAACCCCAACCAGAGCTTGGACTTGATCTAATTGATGTCGTACGGGTCCGTTAATCCCCCCTCAGCCTCCACAGATAATCCAGAGCAGTTTGTCGTCACATCTGGGAACGTTTGGAGCTGTGTGTGTGTTTGTGTGTTTGTGTGTTTTGGTGCAGGGACAGGAAGACATTAAGAGGACCAGGGCCGAACGTTTCAGCCTGAGGGCTTCTCCTGAACAAGACCCTCATCATCCACACGCTCACAAACAGCCACATCGAGGCGCTCGGATTGTTGGAGTGCACGAGTCAGGAATGAATTCTGATTTAAAGCAAATAAACTGAAAACAGGTCGAAGCACGTCTGTGTACTCCGCAACGGAGTGAGGGGTGTATTTAATCCTTTGCTTTTGTTTTGAGGAATAGTCTTAATAAGTCGCTTTCACACCAAACACATTCAGGCAAGACAAATGAACCTTGGTTTTGCCTTTTTTAAAGTTTATCTGATTTGGGCCTGTGTGAGAGCTCAGAGAAATTCAGGTGCGGACCAAAGACCTAAATTCTGGTCTGCTTGAAAACAATAAAACAGAGTTTGATCAACGGTTAGAAGTAGACAAAACAAGGGACATGAATCAATCGACAGTGAACTCTGACTTAAATCTAATTGGCTATCATGACAACAAACAACCGAACAAAACATTTATGGACGATACCAAGCAGAGTGTGGCTAACGTTAACAATGCCAGCTCTGATTAATATGCCTGTTCCACCTCAATTTAGTTTTATCTTTGATTTAAGGCTTAGAAAAAGTCTTTGAGCTAAATTAGGGGTGTCCCGGTGCAACTTTTTCACCTCCGATACAATATCAATATAGCAGCCTTGAGGATTATATAAATATATACTTTAGGGCTGGGACAATACGCTTTTCGATTTTTACGATTTTTCACAATTTTTTAGGTGCCTATCCGATTTAAATTGTGATTCAATGATATTGCTGATTTTTGCAATCTTTAGTTAGCTTTTTTTAACACCAGTGGAAAAAGATGAAGAATGATGATGCCTACAGACTATGTCAGGAAAAATACACGTCACATGTGAGTCTGTTTTTAGGATTTATTCAGCAATATATTTTAACCAGCTGTTTATACTCTCTCTTCAAAAGACTGGACTGCATTTAAAAGTAGCTTATTAACACAGACTAAAATGAAGCATTTACATTTGTGAAAAAAAAAAGATTTTTGTACAAAAAAAAATCAACTTAAAAATCGTCAAACAAAAAATCCTGATACTTATCTGCATCAATTTTTTTTAGGATGGGGATTCATAAGATTTTATTGATACCAGTGCTATTAATAATCCTACTAATTGATCCAATTCTTTAACGATTCCCTTATTGATTCCTGCAGGTTTTCCGTGTGGGCAAATGTTGGCCTGTAGATTTTCAATGTCAACAATGTCAAACACATGTCACAGCATAGATAACTGCTTCTGCCAGCTGCTGGTGTTTCAGCTCACTTAAGCCACAATTACCGTTAGGGCTCCTTTTTTTTATATAAAAAAGCAACGATATAAACGACATAGATTTCTTATAAATATAGCTGCACTTTCCACATTCTTTTGTATGATGTTTTTATTTTTCTGAAAAATGCTTGGTTTTAACCAAACCCGTAGTCATATCATATCGTATCATATCGTATCGATATTGAGATATCTGGCATGAATATTCAGCCCTATTTACCACTTCTGAACCCTGCCAGTGTAAGGAATTGATAAGGGAATTGATTAGCAAAAGGACTCTAATATCAATACTTTGTTGAAGCTGTTTACGTCCTCAACTGGAATGGGGCTGGGTGTTTCCAGCAACCCCACGATTCCATACGTATCCCGATACACATAAATTGTGAGCATTGACTGCGCTTTTAACAGAATTCCCAGCAACTTTTGTCTTTATTACAACAAGAAAAAGAACAAGCATGAGTTTGAAATAATTCTTCAACTTAGGAGCTTTAAATTCAGGTCCCCAAAGACCTATGTTTAAATTTGGAACATGTGTTTCATCATGTAGCTTGGCTTCTATTTTGAACTGTGCCATTTTGAATATTACCCAAAGTGTATTTACAACAACTGTCCAAACATTGAGGCCTTATCGATTCTGTAGAATCTGCATCGATGCATGTATCCCCATATTTTGAGCAGAGGCCTGGAATAGGTTTTAAATTCCCATTTTTTATGCATATATGTGTATCTATAAAATAAAGCGTATTGCTTTAGCCTGCTCTGTTGTGTCTTTAGATGACACTTGTTAATATTTGGTGCTGCACAAGCAAAGATTAATTGATTGATTGATTGAGACGATGAAAACTTGAGTGTCTCCTGGTACGTCAGAAGTTGTTTTTACGTGACTGTTTCTTTTTGGTCTTTGACATCAGGGCAAATATTTTTGACACTGCATGACAGACCAATCAGATGAGCCCAATCAAGGTGTTCTTGTAATATGAGGATAATTAAAGCTTCCAGTCTAATTTCATATTGCTACATTTGGCAACTGGCTAAATTTGTTACCTAATAAACTCTTGAATTTGAAGAAGAAACATGTTTACGACATAGCATCTCCCCTCTGTGGCTGAGTTTTAGTTTGTCGTTCACCATCTCTGGTCCTGATCCCACAAACTGAATCTCTGCGAGCCGTCGTCTCCTGATCAGCGTGTTGATTAGAGGTCAGCTGCGAGCGAGTCCCATGTTCTCCGTCTGTCCCACATCTGGAACCGGTCTGCTCCGCTCGACGTGCCCCATCAGAAAATGCTGAGGAAGAGGAGAAGCGTGCTCGGTGAACCCTGAAAGCTGTAATTGAAGCAGTTCCTGTTTAATCAGATTCCTCCTTCTCCTCTTCCTCACTTCCTTCCTCCTTGCTGATTACGTCTCCCATCATCCTTTGCCCCCCCCCCATCGCCCCTGGTATCCTCATCTGAATCTAGGGCCTCCTTGTATTCCTCCTTGTCTCCTCTCCTCCCTCCTTCCCGGCAGCGCTGTGATGAATTACTGTTGATGTTCAGCAAACTAAGGCTGCAATTAGCTGTCTGATTACCAGCTCCACCTGTGTGTATTTGTGTGTTTGTGTGTGTTTGTGTGATATTTGGGGATTCCCGATGGAACTTTAGAGCTCAAAGTTTCATGATTGTTCACTTGGTCGACTTTAAAAAGCGTGTGCAGTTTTTGTTCTGTGTTTTTAAAATCAAACATCTGCTCTGATAATGATCCGCTCTCCTCTTTTATCTCATCTCTCTCTCTTTTTTATCATCTTTTCTTCACTTGTTTACCGGCGTGACTCAGTCCGTCCTTCCCTCGGGGTTTATGTACGTGTGCGTTTGTGTGTTTTTGTGAGTTTGCGTGTGTATGTCAGGGGGATAATGGTTATTTTTTGTGAGAAACACCTGGCAGCAGGAAGGAAGAAAAGTGTCTCCTTGACGTTTCTGTTTGAAAAATGATCAGCTGTAAAGCAGGAGGGTTTGGCTCGTGGAGACGGGTGTGGTCACCGCTGGAGTACAGAGAGGGCAAAAGTTTTTCAGAACTGAGCGATACGAGTTAAACTCACACTCCGGATGGATTATTCACTACTAGAGCATGACACGGGAGCAGATTTTCACTCCTGTCCCGTCCCACTCCCAGGGAAAAAATCCTGTCCCGTCCCAATCCTGGGCTGGAGTAAAAAAATGAATCCTGTCCTGTCCCAATCCCGTAGAATGACTCCCACTCCCATCCTGCTCCCACTCAAAATTATTCCCACTCCTGTCCCGTTCCCATTTGAATAAAACCAAACATGTTGAAAAAATGTTGCATTTTTTATTTTAGGTAAAAGTTCAGTGCCTACAAAAGGCATTGCCTTTAAGTTTCACATGCCTGACATTCAGTCGGTGTAAACAGCTCTCTTTTCGACGTGTCGTCTCCTCCCTCCATGTTGTTTTGTTATGTGTGTCGCCGGCAGCTGCTCGGAGTCGCTTTCACTTCCGGTGGTGACAGGAAGTCAAACCACTTTTGTAGTTCCTCTGTGTTGCTAGTGCAGTCAAGAGTGTTGTGCTGCGTTCCATTTACCTCGGAACTGGGAGCTGGGAAATGGGAGTGACGTCATCTCCGACTTGTCGGCGTTCCAGTTGAAGTCAGAAAAAAAACATGCCGATCTACCAGGCTATTGTTAGCTGTTGTTCACAAATATCACATGAAGAATGTGATTATCACTATGGCAGCATTTTTGTAAATATAAGTCTAACAATACTATGTATACAGCTGATTTAGAGCGACACACCCCAGTCAGAAGTGCAAATAAATTGATTATTACAGGAGCTAAATAACTGTTCACACTGGGGGCTGCCATCTTGGTTTGTCAACTCGGGGGTGGCGAGGTTTCACCGAGTTCCTAGTAGGATATTCCGACCTCGGGGGGCGTTCCAGATGAAATTTCCTACTCGGAAGTGGGAAATTCCGACCTCCGACTACAACTGGAACGCACCATTGGCTCTCACTGAGAGATGACTACAAAAATGGACGCATCTGTTTTTATGTCGTTTAACACGGCTGAAAATGATCGCCTATTAATGTCGTTCCAGCTCCTGCCTGCTCCCGTTGCTTTGTTTCCCGTCCCATCCCAATCCTGGGATTAATTAAAAAATGACTACCATCCCGTGGGAATCACGTGACCCACGGGATTTCCCGAAAAATGTCATCCTCTATTCACTACATCTCACCAGTCTTTCTGGGAAAGAGCGAATAGAAAGTGTTTGGGGATTGGCAAAACTTTCAAAAGCATACCAGGAAGGTGACAATCATGTTAACTAAATAAGTTTGTAGTGCTGGTATTTATTTTACTTTTTATTAAGAAATGCAGTCAAATTCTGATAGAACAGCTACTGAAGCTGTTAGCATCTGGAGCTGGGCGATTTCCCCGCCCAAAAAAATCTTCGATTTAAAAAAAAAAACCTCGATTCACGATTCAATTCGATTCGATGCCTCCGCCCCATTTAAAATGAAATAACTACTCACTGTAAACTTATTTCCAAAATATACATTTATCTATACTTAAAATATACATTTTAAAGTGCCTCCAGGTCAAAAAATCAAAACAGAAATCGACACAAAGTGCCTGTGCTCTGTAGTTTTATACACTTGTTTGAATTAACTATGAAAGATAACAAAATGCCTGAGCTAACGCTTGTTGTAAAAAAAATAAAAATCTTAATAGAAAACCCAACTGTTGTTGTAAAAAATGTAAAAGTGTTCAAATGATGAGAAAAGTGCCTCAAAGTGCGAATGTGAAATGAATGGGTTGAATTAAAAAAAAATCGTTAAACTCGTTTTTCAGGAAAAACAAATCGATTTGACTTGCCAACTCAATTTTTAAATCTAATCAATTTTTTGCCCTATTAGCATCTATGCTAATCTTTATAAGTGCTTCTTGCTGTTGTCTCGTTAGTCTCTCAGAATCAGAGTCAGAAATACTTTATTAATCCCCAAGTGGAAATGCCGTTGTTTCAGTTGCTCTGATATAGCACTATATTTAATCATTATTTTTATTATTGTGATCATAATTGCATTGCTAATTTTTCTCTTATTTATATAATTATGATTATTATTATTAATTATTTTTTGTCATGTAAGAATTCTGTATATCTCTCTTATAGTGAATGTATTAATTGTGCAAAAATATGAAATAATCTGTTCTTTTATGTAATTATTAATTCCACTGTTGATTGAAATGATTTGTTTGCAGTGTCCTAGCAAGAAATGAGTGTGCATGGACACAGTAGTTTAATAAAATGTTCTTGTACTCTATGTGCAAAACATCTGCTTTGGTTAGTAAGTAACTGTTTGGATTATGGGTGAGAATAAATACGCTTTTTTTACTCCCTCGCACTCATTTTTGAATATGTTGGCTCGATGTTTTCTTGTTTGTTTGTTTGTTTTCTTTTTATTTTAATTAGAACAAGAAATTAATTTTATAAAACAGTTGTTTTCTTGATGCAGGACTTGATTGTTTGGTTGTTGTATTGCCCTTTCTGGAGTTGTTCCCACTTTGTATTTATTGTGGTACGTTTTTGTTTGTTGCAGGGGTGTTACTGTTGACCACAAAAACAAACAAACAAACAAACAAAAGGGTTCTGTTGACATTTTCTACCCAACAGCAGTAAGGATCCTGAACAAAGGCTAAAATCACTACCTCATTTGTCGTCATAATAATCATAATAATTATAATAATGTCATTAATGCACCTGAGCATGGCAGCTATTTTGCACCTTATTTTTGTACGGTATAATTCCACCTTATTCTTTTTACTTACTGTATCATACTTTGTTATTCTATTTTTGCACCTTACCTTTATTATTTTATTATATATTTTTTATCTTATTTTATTTTATTTTTATTTCTTATGTTATTTTACTTCACTTATGTTTGCATCGTACTTTATCGTATTTGTCTCGTACTATTTTGCACTGACTGAAGGGCTTTTGCAATTTTGTTGTACTCGTTGCAATAACAAATAAAGTTACAATAAAAATGACAAATAAAGATGACAAATAAATAAAGATGAAATATTAATAATGAAATGATAAAATAAATAATGAAGACGACAAATATATAATAAAAATAATAATAAAAGATAATAAATAAATAATAATAAAAGATAATAAATAAATAATAATAAAAGATAATATATAAATAATAATAAGATGACAGATAAATAAATAAAGATGAAATATGAATAATGAAATCAATAATAATGAAGATGACAAATATATAATAAAAATAATAATAAAAGATAATAAATAAATAGTAATAAGAGATGACAAATAAATAAATAAAGATGAAATATGAAATATGAAATAAATAAAGATGACAAAGTTTTATTATTTTCTATTCTATTTGACCTAAAGCTGACTTTTTCTTGCTTATTGAAAAGTAAAATAAAGAAGTGTTTTGTCATTTACCTGTAATATATTCTTTTTAATGTCAGCTCTAAATGTCCTAGGCCTTCCTCCATAGACTGTGTCGGACCTACAGGCGTTTCCAAACTTTCATTAGCTCCTCAGACGAGTAAACTTTTCTCATGTGGGGGTTTTGTCACCGTGCAGCCAATCAGGAAGTCTGCTGTTGTGAGCCGTCAGTGAAAAAAACTTCCCCTTGATTTTAATTAGCCTCCCATTTCATGCTGCCAGCAGGACGTTCGCGCACACAGCGGCATGTAAACCCCTGCAGGTCAAAGATCAGCCGAGCAGGAAAAGTAAAGATAATACACAAACACAAAGAAATCTGGGGATTAAACTCCGAGCGTGGGTTTTTACCTCTAGGAGGAGAATTTTCAGCTTTTTCTGCAAACAATTAGTCCGATGCTCACTTCAAAAGGAGGGTGGGGGGTTCGGGGTCCTTGTTTGTGAGTGTTTAAGGGCCGGGGAATGTGTTCTGGCAACGAGGGTCTTCACAAGTACATAATTACAAACGTGTGTGTGTGTGTGTAGTTCAGGTACAGTCACTGCTAATAAGCTCCGCACTCTTTCTTTAACACACACGCTCAGTAGGGGGTCCGTCTGATCGGTTTCAGGTGTGCGTGTTGTAGGGTCGGGCAGCATGTGGAGTTCTTTCGGTTAATCAAGATATTTTTAGTGAGATTAAGGGTTTTGTTGACATACAGTACAGGCCAAAAGTTTGGACACACCTTCTCATTCAATGTGTTTTCTTTATTTTCATCACTATTTACATTGTAGATTCTCACTGAAGGTATCAAAACTATGAATGTGGAATTATGTACTTAACAAAAAAGTGTGAAATAAATGAAAACATGTCTTATATTCTAGTTTCTTCAAAGTATCCACCCTTTGCTCTGATTACTGCTTTGCACACTCTTCATTCTCTTTATGAGCTTCAACAGGTAGTCACCTGATATGTTTTTTTTTAATGGAGTTTCTTGCCTTATTAATGGGGTTGGACCATCAGTTTGTTGTGCAGAAGTCATGCTGATGCACAGTTGACAGCCCTATTAGACAACTGTTGGAATTAATATTATGGCAAGAACCAATCAGCTAAGTTAAGAGAAACGAGTGGCCATCATTACTTCAGTGAGAATCTATAATGGAATTAGAGATGAAAATAAAGAAAACACATTGAATGAGAAGGTGTGTCCAAACTTTTGGCCTGTAATGTATTTTATGTATATATTGTTAATGTTAAGAATAAAGCATAAGCCTAAAATTCAATATTTAGGTTGTTAACATTACTACTTATTTGTCTTTTATTTACGTATTTGATAATAGGGTGACCATAAATCCTCTTTTACACCAACATGTCCTCCTCTTGGTTGGGGATTTTATAAAATTCCCTGAAATGTCCAGGTTTTGCTCAGCTAGTCTTACAGATGAAGCTGCCGCCAGTGATCAGTGATGGGAGTAACAGCATTAGAAATAAATAATAATATTTTTATAGATGTTTGCTGAGCTCAGGGCAAAAAAGTTTCAAAAACTAGCAGGGACAAGCGAGCATGACTCATTCCTGTAAAGATATATTTTGAGGTCATGTTGCCCGGCCCTAGAGCGTCGCTGTAGTGTGTGACCAAAGCCTGACACCTCTGTAACAAGCCCGAAGGTGGAAGTTGTGTGTGTGTGTGTGTGTGGGTGTGTGTGGGTGTGTGTGTGTGTGTGTATATATGTGTGGGTCAGGGCCGTAAACCTGCTCCAAAGCTCTAAGCTCCTGAGAGTCCACAGCTTTGTGTTTGGGCTCAGAGAAAAGGATTGTGGGTAACATTAGTGCAGACAAAGTGTCGGATGATCTCACTCTTCTTCATGTGTTATTTTATCGGTGTTCTTTTGTGTTGTGCATAAAGCTGCAGGGTGGAGCTTTGAGGGGATGTCCAGGTTCTTTGACTTTGGTCCAGAAGTTCCTATTTTACTTCAGGAAACTGAATCCTGTTGATTCTTCCTCCGCTGACATCATCCGCTGGAGCTCAACAGGTGTCATATTACGACAAAAGATAGAGCAGGTGGATTATACCAGAAAGACAGTTCAAAAAACAGTCATTACCCACTTTATTAGGTACACCCTGTCAAATTATCTTCTTTAATTGCGCAATGATGCCACAAGGCTTGCATCATGACAACAGCAACATAATAATAATAATAATAAATACTACAATTAGCAAGAGGAACGATCTTTACGATACCAACTTAACTCTTTTTGCAACGATTATAGTTAGGCCTGTCACGATAACAAATTTTGCTGGACAATAATTATCCAAAAAATTATTGCCAATAAATGATATTATAGTCAAAAATATTTTGAAATATAATTTTTTTATTAATGTAATTATAGTATATGTCATTATAAAGTGAGTACACCTTATCGAAAAAGATGAACTTTAATTTCTTAAGAGTATTTAACTGTAATTGGAAGGTCAAGAGCTTAAAAAAATTAAACAACAATAAAAAGGGAGAAAAAAAAAACAATGAAAATGAAATGGACTCTCTTTTGGGAAAAACTACACGTAAAAATATCATAATAATCAAAAACATTAAAAAAAAAATAGACCCTGTCTCTGTAAAGAAAAAAGGCCTAGGAAAGGCCTAGATTATAATGATAACATTTAACACATTCAGAGTCGCTGAAGTGTTAATCTGATGACTGTAGGCAGAGGCAGGCTAACACTACCCATTGACTCCCAGGCTTTGAGCTAGGCTAGTAAGTGGTGGGTGAGCTCTGCCTGTCTCTTACTTGTTACTGCAAGGGAAAGTTGACAGAATGGAGTCTGTCTGCTTTTCATGGACTCAGGAGTGAGGAAAGACACAAAAGCAAATAACAATAATAATAATAACAACAACAACAGTAACAACAGCAACAACAGTAACAACAACAGCAACAGTAATAACAACAATAGCAACAGTAACAACAATAACAGTAACAATAGTAACAACAACAACAGTAACAACAACAATAGCAACGGTAACAACAACAACAGTAACAGCAACAACAGTAACAACAACAACAGTAACAGCAACAACAGTAACAACAACAACAGTGACAACAACAACAGTAACAACAACAACAGTAACAACAACAGTAACAACAACAGTAACAACAACAGTAACAACAACAGTAACAACAACAGTGACAACAACAACAGTAACAACAGTAACAACAACAGTAACAACAGCAACAATTTCAGTAACAACAACAGTAACAACAACAGGAACAACAGTAACAACAATAATAGTAACAACAACAACAGTAACAACAGGAACAACAGTAACAACAACAGCAACAGTAATAACAACAATAGCAACAGTAACAACAATAACAGTAACAACAACAATAGCAACAGTAACAACAACAGTAACAACAACAGTAACAACAACAGTAACAACAGTAACAACAGTAACAACAGCAACAGTAACAACAACAACAGTAACAACAACAGTAACAACAACAGTAACAACAACAGTAACAACAGTGACAACAGTAACAACAGTAACAACAACAGTAACAACAGCAACAATTTCAGTAACAACAGTAACAACAACAACAGTAACAACAACAACAATAATAGTAACAACAACAACAATAATAGTAATAATAATATTAACAATAATAGTAATAATAATATCAATAATGATAACTTTATTTATTTAGTACCTTTAAACATAATTTTAAAAGTGCTTTAACAGACAGAACAAAGGCAGAAAAAGGCAAAATAAAATCAACAGTCAGTTCATCAGAGACCACGAGAGTCAGAGGAAAAGGAACTGAGGGTCAAGTTAACTAAAGCAACAAAATGAAAGAAAATACAATAAACTGGTAGGATTAAAACAGCTGGTATAATCCATAATGAAAAGACAGTAGATAGATGATAGATTTACAGATACATAGATAAATTTAAGAATGTTGAAGGTTGACAACATCACATCAGGAAGATAGAGAAGCAGAGGGCAGATGGAGGACAGGTAAAAGAGAAAAAAATAATACTTATAGTAAATTAATCAATACATAAAATAAAATGGAATAAAAATAGGGGTAATAAAAATGGAGTATATCAAAACAAGAAAAGAAAGTAAAAACAGGATTGAAATCATGAGAAACCATGAGCAGGATAAGAACAGTAGAATTTAAAATAGTAAAACAAGTAAGTAAAAAAGAATCATGTAAAAGCAAGTCTAAAAATGTGGGTTTTAAGATGTGATTCAAAAGATGTCACTGATTCAGCTCGCCTTATCTCCTATGGCAGGGCGATTCAAAGTCGAGGAGCTCTGACAGAAGAAACAAAACTAAAGTTGGTGTATCCCTTTAATGATACACGTATCAGCATGGAGTCAGTGCAGACATACTGTATTTCTTAATTGATGTTTGTCACTGATTTTTAAATGAAAATCTTGAAAGGAGCTACTTTCAGCACCTAACCAGCATTGTGTGTGTGTGTGTGTCTGTTTTTTTCCGATTTGATATTTTAAACTCAGGTCTGTTCCTAACTCACACAAACATGTCTCTCTTTTTCAGGTTCAGTCTGGTGCAGATGGGAGCCGCAGGTTGGGCATCACCCTCAGAGCTGACAGTAAGTCTGTTTTGTTAGCACTGACATTTTAAATGAATTTTTAATTCTTATTTAATTATCAGGTTTAAAACCTCGTTTTCCTCTTGGTTAGTTCTTGGTAAATGAAAAAATCTTGACAGCCCAATATTTGACTTTGAAAAAGGTGAGAAAGTGAAACCTCAGAGCCTTAGTATCTAATGGCCCTTTTCCATTAGCCCTACTCTACTCGACTCGCCTTGTGCTGCTTTTCCATTAGCCCGAGTCGCCTGCCCAACGGGGTGCAGTGTTGCTGTAAACAGCTGAGCTGCACTGCAGTAACGTCATTTTGAGCACGACACAACAATCTGTGGCTTTTTGTCACAAACTGAGTAAAAAAGGAAAGCTGAAGAAGGCTGCAGGTGGTAAGAAGAAATACCCCTTGAGAAGCACAGGAGAGTTTTGGAAGCTATACAACAGAATGAAGCCGAGGACGAGAGCAATCCAGCTGCAAAGAAAAGACGGATGAGGGTAAGCTAATGGTAGCTACCGCTAGCATGCTAGGTCGTGGCGCTCATGACTCATCAACGACGACATTGTCTGACCAATCAGTAGCCGGCAGTTGGTGATGTCATCTTTTAGTATCGACTCAGCTCGCTTGGAACCAGAGCGGAGTAGGTACTAAAACTAGCTTATTTAAGGAGGTACCGGGCTAGTGGAAACACGCTGCAAATCGAGTAGGGCCAA
Source organism: Scarus forsteni (assembly GCA_036419115.1). Taxonomy (NCBI): domain Eukaryota; kingdom Metazoa; phylum Chordata; class Actinopteri; order Labriformes; family Labridae; genus Scarus; species Scarus forsteni. The sequence continues at coordinate 64,849 of JAZDUH010000112.1, read as the reverse complement.
GGCTTCCTAGTGGAAAAGGGCCACAAGTGTTTGATTGATTGATTAAATTTAACCCTGAAAGATAAGAAATGATCATGCAGTAACAATAGATTTATAACAACAGTGTGATCTAAATATTCTGCATGGACAGAACATGGGCTTTAGGGCTGGGTATTGATTCAGATTTTCTGGATCGATTCGATTTGATATTACAAGATCTCAAATGGATTCCATTCACGATTCAATTCAATATTATTCAGTCTGACCTTTTGACCCGGTAGTAAATCATTAAAAAATGTTTTTACATAAATGTTGTAGGATACAGAAAAAACTGCAAACACACCAGAACAACTGGTATTTTCTTTATATAGGATTTAAGAAGCTGAAAGTTATTATTAATGCCATCATGATTATTTTACATGCGTATATACGTATAATCTCTTCTTCATCAAAACATTTTTGTCAATTTTGTCAAACTCAGTTTCCTCTTTTTAGAAGTTGTTTTTTGCTATTGTAATTACAAAAAATCTGCCATTTGTAATTGATTTTATCCTAAATATTTGTGCATGTTTATGTCATCACGTAGTGAGCTGTTGGCTTTTTAAAACTTTAGCTGTGTTCGAAATCGTCCACTCATTCACTCGCTCCCTATTCCCTCTGTAGTGTAAATGAAATAGTGGACAACATAGGGAATGACCAAAAGACATTCGGAACCTACACTGAAATTTTCTAAACGTCATGGCGTCAGTAGATGAGCCGGATATTCCTGTGACGGAAGTGGACGCAACAAAAATCACGTTAACAAACCAGGCACTCTGGAAGATAAGTAGCAAATTTTGAAGCTGTTTACAGCCGCTAAAAGACGTAAAAGAACAATGCTACGAACGTGTTAAAGATACTTAGTTTTTTTACATTTATGAATGAAAGTAGCTCCTAACAGCCTTCTTTCTCTTCTTCTTCTACGGAAAAACACAACCACATTGCGTCGTGATATACAGGAGTACAATATAGGGTACTCACTTTTATGTGAATTCTGGGTATTTTGTAGTGTGCTATATCGTGAATGAAATTAACTGCTGAGAATTCGACCAACACTACAAAATGGCGAACACACTATATAGTGCACTGTATCCATGATAGTGAGCGATTTCGAACACAGCTTTTGAATCCAACACCAAGAACAAAAGTGGCATAAGTTTGTTTTCTAGTTTTCTCTGTTCCCTGAAATGTTATGGCTCTTTTCTACTAGCACGCCTTGGCCCTACTCTACTCGGCCCTACTTGATTTGCAGCGTGTTTCCACTAGCCTGGTACCTCCTAAAACAAGCTAGTTTTAGCACCTACTCCGCTCTGGTTCCAAGCGAGTTGAGTCAATACTAAAAGATGACATCACCAACTGCCGGCTACTGGTTGGTTAGACAATGTCGTCATTGATGGGTCATGAGCGCAACGACCTAGCATGCTAGCGGTAGCTACCATTAGCTTACCCTCATACGTCTTTTCTTTGCAGCTGGATTGCTCTCGTCCTCGGCTTCATTCTGTTGTGTAGCTTCCAAAACTCTCTTGTGCTTCTCAAGGGGTATTTCTTCTTACCACCTGCAGCCTTCTTCTGCTTTCCTTTTTTACTCGGTTTGTGAAAAAAAAAAGCCACAGATTGTTGTGTCGTGCTTAAAATGACGTCACCGCAGTGCCGCTCAGCTGTTTACAGCGACACTGCACGCCGTTGGGCAGGCGACTGGGGCTAATGGAAAAGCAGCACAAGGCGAGTAGAGTAGAGTAGAGTAGGACTAATGGAAAAGGGCTATCAGTAGTGCCAAATAATGATTTGATTTGCTCTGTCATTTCAAAACATTAATATCACTGAATTTATTGATGACCTCTCCCAAACAGTTGAGTTGGTAAATAAAGGGTTTATTGCAGACATTAATGAATATTCTCCATATCACTTGTTTTTTGTCCAACTCACCTTTTCCTTCGTTCTTGTTGAATCTGAAATATGTCCAAACATCAGCTTTTAAACTCTCCGGGGTGTCTCTATAGTGCTACTCGCTTCCATGTTTGTTTGACTGCTTGCAGTAACATCTCATGAGATCTCGTTCAATGGAAAGCAGCTCTAAACGCTGATCACGCGAGGCTAGCAGGGTTGATGCCACAGGCTGCTTTTTTGCATGTCTAATAAAGAAAAAGCTATCCAAGTTAAAAGGTCAATCTTTTGATTTTATGGATTGATTATGAACCATTTAAAGGGAAACTGATTATAATTGGTTAAACATATTTTTTAAGCCCATCCCTAGAGGGCTTATAAGTCTAAAAAAGGAAAAAGGTAACACTCACTTTATTGAATTTTAAAATAAATTTTCCACCTTACATAAATACCAAATAAGGTCCCTAAATTATTTTATTTCACAGGTTAATATTCCCTGATGTCATTTTTATACAGATCAAAATATTAACTTTCAGACAAACAGGTCTCATTGGGCTAAGAACTCCTGAAACTGAAGATTTTCTCTTCTTTATTTTCTTATCCTTAATCGCCAGTCTGACCCTTTGCCCTCCATCGTGTTGCGCAGCAGGCCGACCCTACGGCCCCCTGATCCCCCTCTTCACCTCCTCACACCCCTCCTTCCTCCTCCCTCCTTTTCCTCGTTGGTCTCTTTTGTTCTTTTCTCCCTAAAAGTCAAGTTCCTGAGCCGTGGCCGATCCCTCCTCCCTCTTTTGTCCGTGACCATGAGCGAGGAGCATTCAGAGCGCTCTTTGTGTGTGTGTGTGTGTGTGTGTGTGTGTGTGTGCAGTTTCCAAATATCCTGCACCCCAAACGAAAGTATTGAAACACTTAATTTCTAGACTCAGAGAAGGCTGTACATGATGAAAGATTACAGTAATCAGTTGTTTCTTCTTACTTTACGTGTCAGTTTTCTCCAATAAAAGTTAAATATCTGTTATTTTACCCTTTTATATGAATTTTCATATTTGACTAAAAAAGCCCTCAGAGAGTGCAGACCCCCGCCAAGCAGCTCAGAGGCTTTTCTACAACCCTGTAAAAGATAAAATTCCGTTTCACCAGATCCAGAAAAGAGCCAGGATCCACGCCAAACTCAGCACACACATGGAGGTTGTTACCCTGTATTGAACACACCAAGTTTTGGAAACATCACCTAATATTTGGATTTTATATGAATTATTGAATGTTGTTAATGGGATTTCCCATTATATAGTTAAATGTTTTTTCTGGATCAGACCCAGATGAAATTTACCTTGATGATAGAGACATGGACCCCATATTATTCTGTAAACTTGGAAGCAAATCTGTTAAGAAATAACAGATCTTTAAATTCCACCCATTGTTAGTTTGTTAGTTTGTGCGTGTGTTAGTTTGTTTGTGAGGTAAGAGTTTTTGTTGCAAATTCAGCCAAAGTTTTTGGCCATTACCCTCCTCTGTCTAGCGTCATTACAGTTTTTCTTCTTTCCAGTCATTTCTGCTGACTGTCTCAGTTTACCATGCAGGAATACAAAGTGGAAGGAATTGATAAGGGAATAAATAAGCAAATGGACTAATCAATCAATCTGTCAATCTTTATTTATATAGCGCCAAGCGTTATCTCAAGACACTTTGCAACACAGCATAAAACTCTACATTTTATGGATACACATATATGCATAGGTACATATATACATATAAAATACACATATACATATGTATACAAATATATATATCTGATGGGCCCACAGGATCAGGAGGAGATGTCGGTCCCAGTCCCAAACTAACTCAAAAAGTTATGGACGGATTCTGATGACATTTTCAGGAAAGGTCCAGATTGGGACAAGGAACAAATGATAAGAATTTGGGAGTGATCTGGATCAGCGTCTGGATCCGCTATGACGAAAAATGTGATTTTTGTGAATAACTACTGAACTAAAATAGATGTCATTATGAATCCAATTGCTAATGGTATGTTTTCATGATCAAGGAATCTAAATATTTAAATGAAATAAAGGTAGGACTAATGTTTATGGTAAGAATCACAATATCTGTGAGGACTGTGGTGTTGGTGGAGGTCTGTGTGCTGTGCTTTTCTGGTTTGCTTATGGGACTTTTTGGAATTCAGTATGTCCTATATGTATCACCACCAAAATCTAATCATTTGTAAGTCAGGCCATTACCAATGTCTCCTGAAAATTTCAGCATGAACTGTCTTGCAGTTTTTGCATTATTGTGCTGATAAACAAACAAAAAAAACATACGCCGTCAAAAACATAACCTCCTTGGTGGAGGTAGCAAGATCTAAGTTTAAAGTTATCATTACAGTGTTACAGAATGTAGCATAAATTCAGTTGAAGTTGTTTACGTTTTGACTGGGGATGCATAGATGCACTGATTTCACATCTCATCATGGCGACTGGACTCTTGCCCAAAGGCCGGGGACTTAAAGGGATAGTTCAGTATTTTTGAAGTGGGCTTGTATGAGCTCCATATGGCCACAAAGTACATTAGATACAGTAGAAAGTTCTCTTCTCTCCCTCAGTAAGCCACAGTCTGTAAGAGTCTGTGACGAAGAAACAGACGCTAACAGGAAAGTACCGTACCAAATACAAAGGGTATTTTCTCCGCCTACAAGAACTTAAATCAAAAAGTAATACCACAGTTTAACAGTACACTACATGAGTGTTTATAAGTGCATTTACCTTTCAGAAATAAAAAGTTGATCTGGACCTAGCTAACTCGTGTGTCATGTATCCCTCCGCTAAATCGATCCGTATGATGTAACTGCATGCCCTCGTTACGCAGAGGAATATGTTGAAAGCTGAGCTCTCCATGATGCACATCTGTTTCTGCATCAAGAGAAGCATCACAAAAACCCATCTCAGAAATATTTGTCATATAGTCTGCTGTCAATCAGTCTTCAAAAGGCGTCTGAAGCTGCTAGCTAACTACGGCGGAGTGATTTAGCGGAGGGATACATGACGTGAGTTGACTTGTGTCCAGATAAGCTTTATATTTCTGAAATGTTAATGCACTTAAAAACACTCATATGTAGCGTACTCTTAAACTGTGGTATTACATTTTGATTGAAGTTCTTGTAGGCAGAGGAAATACCCTTTGTATTTGGTACGGTACTTTCCTGTTAGCGTCTATTTCGTCATCACAGACTCTTACAGTCTGTGGCTTACTGAGGGAGGGGAGAGAACTTTCTACTGTATCTAATGTACTTAGTGGCCACATGGAGCTAATACAACCTCACTTCAAAAAAACTGAACTATCCCTTTAAGTCGTGGATAAATTCAACAATCAGGATTGACGCTCAGGTTTGTCCTACTATGGCTTCTGAAGCTTTTCATACAGCCTCCTGTGTTCTTTAAATATAAGATCTCACTCTTACTTATCAGGCCTCTGGGAGTGTTTACATAAATTAACAAAGCCAGGCTGAATATTATGATTGTTCATTCTCAAGTAATTGATGGTTTGATACTAATTTTTGGGGTCACAATCTGACACAAAGTTGATTTTCAGTTCCTTGTTTGTTTAACATGTGTTAATTTCAGGCTCCAGTTCTGCTTGCAGTGCACTAAGAGGCGAGCTTATGAGTTCTGACACAAAATATTCACAATCAAAAGAGTTCAAGACATTTAGTGAGACTCTTTGTTTGGTTTGTTTTAACGTGTTTATAATCATTTAGAAACACAGTTTAAAGAAACTCCAGAGAAGAAAGTCGATCAAACTATATCCAAACTTTCAGCTGAATGTCCAACTTTGTTTCCAAAAGAAGAATAAAAATGTGGTTATTGTTTTTATTCTGATTCTGATTTAAATCCACGTCCTGTCACCTCTGCTGTGGAGGCCAAATGTCAGGAGGTCATCTCCCTGAACAGATAAGACTTCCTGTTTGACAGAAAAGTGAGGCTCTGCAGCTTTGGCAAACGCTGAGGTGTTTTAGCATGACAATCAGAGCCAGGGCCGCGAGTGTGTGTGTGTGTGTGTGTGTGTGTGCGTGTGTGTGTGTGTGTGTGTGTGAGGAAGTGATCCACCTCACTGCTTCTTTTCCTCAGCTCTTAGTGAAGGAGGGATGAACGAGCGTCAGGAGCTTCCTCTGCTTCTGTTTTTAGAGAGAATATAGAACAGAATGACCTTTGACCTCTGTTACATCATGACCCAAACTGGTTCAGAACAAAACTTTGTTTGTTAAGGATGTTCAGTTATGGCAAAAGTCAGAATCACTATAAACATGACAGATCTAAATAATAAAGACTGATGAGGAAGAGAAAACAAAACAGGTGCATCATGTCAACATCAGTGTGGCAAAAGATTTATACATATTTAATGACTGATAGGTAGGTAGGTAGGTAGGTAGGTAGGTAGGTAGGTAGGTAGGTAGGTAGGTAGATGGATGGATGGATGGATGGATGGATAGGCAGAGAGGTAGACAGATAGCTAGGTAGATAGGTTGATAAGTAGATAGGTAGGTAGATGGGTGGATGGATGGATGAATGGATTGGTAGGTTGGTGGGTGGATGGATGGATGAATGGATTGGTAGGTTGGTGGGTGGATGGATAGATAGATGGATGGATAGGTAGGGAGGTCGACAGACAGCTAGGTAGATATGTTGATAGGTTGATAGGTAGATAGATGGGTAGCTAGATAGGTAGGTAGGTAGGTAGGTAGGTAGGTAGGTAGGTAGGTAGGTAGGTAGGTAGATGGATGGATAGGTAGGTAGGTAGTTAGGTGAATGGATGGATGGATGGGTAGGGAGGTAGATAGATAGCTAGGTGGATTTGTAGAAAGGTAGATAGGAAGGTAGATGTGTAGGTAGGTAGGTAGGTAGGTATGTAGGTAGGTGGATGGATAGATGGATGGATGGATAGGTAGATAGGTAGGTAGGTAGGTGGATGGATAGATAGATAGATAGATAGATAGATAGATAGAGTAGATAGAGTAGATAGAGTAGATAGGATAGATAGATAGATAGAGTAGATAGATAGATAGATAGAGTAGATAGAGTAGATAGATAGATAGATAGATAGATAGATAGATAGATAGATAGATAGATAGATAGAGTAGATAGATAGAGTAGATAGAGTAGATAGATAGAGTAGATAGAGTAGATAGATAGATAGATAGATAGAGTAGATAGATAGATAGATAGATACAGTAGACAGACAGACATGTGGTTAGATGGGTAGGTAGGTAGGTAGTTAGATGGATGGATACACAGGGTAAGGGATATGGATAGATGGTTTGATAGATTGTGGATAGATGGTTGGAGTGATCAACACCTGGATAGATAAGTAGATGGATGGCTGTATGGGTTGTTTTTTGTGTTCTGCTGCTGTAAATAATAATTTTATCACCAAATATGAACCTCAAAAATCTATTTTTATTTTTTGATGTTGTCGTTTGTATAAGAACTAATGACATCAAGTTTTCTTTATATGATGCTACAATTTCTGAACTAATTGATAATAAGAAAGAAATTGATGCTGATATCGAGTTTTAGGGTAAACAAACAAACAACATCAAGTCTGTCTGAACCTGGGAGTGACTCGGTCTTCATATTGTTCCAGTCCTGTTATATTATTATTATTATCATTATTCGTAGTAGTAGTTGTAAAAAGGTGTTAAACTGACCCATTTCACAATGTTAATAAATCAGTTAAAGACGTCCTGGATCAACATTTGACATCTGTGATGTGAAATATTTTTTAAGGGATTATCATTTGAAATATTTTTCAAGAGGAAGAAGAAAATAAAAGAAACAAAAGTATATTTTCAGGACATCGACCTTCATCCTTCACTCTCTGAACAGTGTGAGAAACAGAGGAGGTGAACGATGAAGACTGACCTCTTTTTTTCTGCAGCGAACATCGATTCTGTCCTCTTTATTCTTCTCTTCCTCCTCAATTGTCTTTTAAATAAACGTTAAATACAAAGAGTCAGAGAAAGGAGGATGAGGATGCAGGATCTGCGACCTCTGCCTCTTCCTCTTTTATCACGAGTAAAGCTTTACAGCCGAGGAAGAGGAGGAAGAAGAGGAGCGTCCAGCTGTGACCTTCTCCTTCAGCCTGAACATGACCCCGCTTTGTGGAGGCCGGAGAAGAGGAGCACTGACTCATATCGCATCCTTTCCTACGAACATCAACGTCCTTTAAAGGTCCTCCTCCTCCTCTTCCTCACCTCAATCCTCTTGGCCTAAAGGAGGAAAGAGGAGCAGTGAGTCGTGTCTGAGCTCACGCCCTCTTTTCTTTCTGCACTTAAAGTCCAGCTTTTCTCCTCGCAGCCCTCAGAGTTCATGGCTCGGTGCTCCTCGCGCTCCTCCTCCTCCTCTGTGGTCGTTCTTCTTCAGGAGATTAAAAAAAGGAGGGATGGCGATGTCGAACATGATGGTTGGAAAAATGAAACTGTGTCATAAAATACTCCTGGTACAGTCTTTCTACCTTCTGTCATGAAACGATGTGCAGTCATCAGAATGAGTTTGGCAGCAAATTCGGAAATGATGCAAACTTGAGTCAAAAACAGGGACGTTCTGCATCAGTGTTAGCCCACAAACATATATTACTCCATTGGAAGGATAAGAACCCTCCTTCCCCTTCCCCTAACTCTTGACTAAAAGATCTTATGTCATTCCCACACTTAGGAATCTGTCATATTTGATACATAAATTTATAATACCTCTATCTACTAAATATGATCAACAAATTACAAAAAAAACATCTGAATACAATCAGATAAATGATAAAAATGTCCTCAAATGGATTATCAGTTGCCAAAAACACCTAATGTATCAAATGAGATACGAAAAATCTATATGTTGAATTTTATGGACATTTTAATATTTTTAGTATTTTAGCAGAAACTTGCGGTGACGTATTGCATTCACATGAAAATAAATAAAAATCTGCCTGTTTTTATGACATACTATCTCATAAAAACAGGAATTTATTTATTTTTGATTTTCATGTTTTTACGAGAAACTATCTCGTAAAAACAGGATTCCCCCTGACGCTTTTCTTCGAGACTGTCTGCTGCATTTATCAACCAGGTACGTGGTCAACACAGGTACAAAAACCGCAATGTCGAGCAGATCCGACTTTGCGTCGGAACAACCGCAAATTCCTCAGGTGTCTGTGCAATGTGGACAAACTAATAACAATACCATCTACACCGCTCAAAGACACGAGTATCTCCCAATTTTTTCCAACCAAGCGAGAAATAAAACTGAATAAGGTCTAACGTGCGACATGTTCGTGACTTTTAAGATTCCTTAGTATCTCATAAAACAGAAAACTCGAAAATAAATAAATTCCTGTTTTTACGAGATAGTATGTCATAAAAACAGGAAAATCAGAAATAAATAAAATTCCTGTTTTTACGACATAGTATCTCATAAAAACAGGCGTTTTGTTATTTATTTTCAAGTGAATGCAATACACCACCGTAGAAAATGAAACAAACATTCCAGCTCCAAAAAATTAGAATTTTCTGGCTATAATCTATGGTCTTGGGCTTTAAAGGGTTAACTTAATCAACTCCACTTCCTCCTTAGATGATTAGGAAAGATTGAGCTAATTAAGATAAATGATGTCATGTTTATATCACTCTATTTTTTCTCTATTATCCAGTCAGAATTCTGAAATAGACAAATAATTCAGAGGTGAGACACAACATATGCATTTTATTGTTTTCAATCTTTGTTTTTGTGCTTTAAAACACTTGAATTACTCCTCTAAAAATCCCTTTTTATTTATTTATTTTTTGTTTATTGTTGTGTTGTTTATCGTTCACTCCTCCCGTTCTTTTTCATGAAGGAGGAGAGTGAGTTGTATTTACTTATAATTAGGCCTGTCACCAATAAATCAATTAACCTCACGATAAATAAAAACGTCCTCGATAAGTTGTCACATGCATGCATATTTGTTTCCCTCCTCTCTTTCTACCAAACAGGCTGGATGAGAAGATGGCTTACTCTGTGCAACTTTCTCAACACCTGAGTGTGTTGGTTCTAATTTAGTGGATTCATAGCGGAGTGAGCATCTGTCATTCATACAATCATTTAGAGGAAGGGAGGTGGGGCCACTCGCTCGTATACACACAGAGAGCTGAAGTGAGCGTTGTGAGGAGTAACAAGGAAACAAACACTGATATGAATGATGGCACGAAAGCCACGGTTCCTAAGCTGAATGCCACAGCCCAAGCGTGGGAATATTTTGGTTTTAAACAGAATGAACAAGGTGTGAGCTCATGAACACCGACGAGCTGATATGTCGCATTCGTTTGAAAGTAGTGACGATGAAGAAGGGGAGGTGCAGCAGAGCCTTTGTCCTGACAGTCAGCACTTACTGAGTCGTTTGGTCTGCACAGTAAATATAAATTTAACAGCGCAAAATGGTGCGCATTGCATAAGATAAGCAGCCCCTCAATACGGTTGAAAAGCCAGCATTTCGGGAAATGTTACGAGCATTTGACAGACAGTACGAATTGGCTGGAAAACATACATGTCACAAACAGTTCAGGAACTATATAAACTCCATTTTATTTATTGTTTTTTATTGTAATGTGTGTTTTTATTGGACTTTTTTCTTTACAGAAACGAGGTCTATAATTTATTGTTTTTGATTAGTATATGGACTTTTACTAACGTGCAATTTTTCCCAAAAGACAGTTCATTTCATTTCCATTGTTTTGTTTTTGTCTTTTTTTTTTTGGTTAAATTTATTATATTGTTTGTTTCATTTATTTGATAAAAAGCTCTTGACTTTCCAGTTACAGTTAAATACTCTTAAGAAATTAAAGTTTATTGCCTTTGATATGTTGGCCCACCCAAACACATGCACACACATGCACATACGCACACACACACACAGCCCTCAGTAATCATCCAATCAGCTGTTAGTATGCAAATGAGCCCAGACTGTGGTGTCAGGTTTCAGCATGGAGTAGTAAATCTGAAGAAGCAGCAAAGCTCTGCCGAAATCATCTTAGGGACTGTCAGACAATTAATGTAATTATTTTGAAATATTTTATTTAACTTGAGATGTTTTGAGTTTGAAATGTTAAATTTCAGTTCAGTAAAGCACTTTAAGGAGATGGACTTTTATTTGTAAATGTTTTATTTTGCTTAATGTTTGAGTTTGAAATTGTCAATTTTATTCAGTGAAGCACTTTAAACGCTCTGTTTTTCTTTTAATATATAATTTTGCTTCAAATAAAAACAAGTATTTTTTTAAAATCTTATTCTTGTTTAAAAATCATTATTATATTAAAGTTATGGAGAGTGATAAAATTGTGATCTTATGCCGTTAAAGGTGACAAATTTGGTTGCACCTAATTTTTGTGCTGGTGCACCTTAAAAAATGTAGGGGTACCGTTACAACTAGTGCAAAAATTAGTCTGGGGCCCTGAGCTGAAGGATAATCACCTATGCAGTAATTATCTAATAGGAGGCTCGTACCTGTTTGCATAGTTAAATCCAGGTGGTGGCTTTTTTTTTTGGTCAGGCAGAGTGTTAAAAAACAGAAAATAGTTTAAGAAAAATATGTTATGGACCATTTAACCCACTGCATGATGATTCAGGAGGAATAATTACAAGAAAAATGGAACAAATTGACAAGAAAGAGACTGAGTTGATAGAAAAAAAGGCTTCAGGATCAAAATTGTTTTAGAGTCCAGGCACTCATGAACCCACACGTACTATTGCTGATCTCCTTCTCTCTCTCTCTCCCCTCAGATTGTTCGTTAAACTATCCTTTGGGGAAACATGTGATCCATGAAGTCACCAACGTCTCCTTCAGTCACCTCGCCTGTGAGGACCAGGCCGCCGTCGTCGTCCACTGGTCCGCCAGCCCTCTAGGTACCTGTCCGCCTGTCTCTCTACCTGTTTGTCTGGAAATATGTGTGTCCAAGAGTGTGTGTGTAGGAAGGGGAGAAAGTCAGGGAGGAGGAACAGGACACTAAAACCTTCAAAGTGCTCAAATCCGTAAGATTACCCGGCTCTGTGAGTGTGTGTGTGAGAGAGTGTGTCCCTTTGATCAGGTCTGAGGATCACATCTCACACTACAATACCACTGTTTGACCGTGAAGGAATGTGTGTGTCCATGAGTGTGTGTCTCTGTGTGCGAGTGTCACACAGTGTAAGGTAACCCTCCTCTCTCTGTGACAATACACTCCGTTGTTTTTCACAGTCGGTGCAGCCAGAGCCTCTGAAGTAAAAATGTGTTAAATTTCCCCGAAAATATCGACTGAACTTCTGGAGCTCAGAGCAGCAGATTCTTACTAAAGTTCATGCAGGACAGGTCAAAAGTTTGGACACACCTTCTCATTCAATGCGTTTTCTTTATTTTCATCACTATTTACATTGTAGATTCTCTCTGAAGTAAAGATGGCCACTCGTTTCTCTTAAAGGTGTAGTCAGCGATCCTCTAATCTAATGCGCTATTTGTCAAAATCACCGTATTTCTCCTCTCCATCCACAAGATGTCCCCACTGACAGCATGTTGAAAAAAAAGTCTGGTTTCAATACACAGCCTTGGCTCTGAATTTCAGCAGGTAAATACTGTGGCTCGGGCCGAGACACCAAAACAGGGTACACCTCCCCACATCCAGGGGGCGATCATACTCATGCGCAGAGCAGACAGAGGGGGGAGGGGGAGTCGTAGGTTGCGTAGTGTGCGCAGTTAGCGTAAGAGAGAGATACAATAGGTGCAGTAGCAATGGCTGAAAAACAGCCCAAAAGAAAAAGGTCAGAGGAGTGAAAAGTGAAAAAGAAGGGCTATGACCATGAAAGAGCGAAGACCCGGGTCAACATTGGTGTTGCTTTCCGACGGTGGAGGGAACTCCACCAATTGAAAGACCTGAAAACGGACGCGGATGTCGCCGTCTGTCTGTTGGATAGGTAAGCAACATTAGCTTTGTGGTGCTTCACATAACAGTAACAGCCGTCGGGCATTCATCTTATTGTCTAATCTGCCAGAATGTACTGTTGTTGTGATGTTATCAATAATGGCAGTCGAGTTGTTTGATGAGTCGGGTTTACCTTAGCTACGTTGGTCAGCTACGCAGTTTCTACGGCTGTTTCCATGACGATGCACGTCCATCAGCTTTTAGGGGGTGGAGCCAGGGGTGAGGTATGAAGGGAGAGGCGGGTCTAAATTTGTTCATCAACAACCTCTCTACTCTTTTTCTCCCACATCGCTGACTACACCTTTAACTTATCTGATTGGGTCTTACCATAATATTAATTCTAACAGTTGTCTAATCGGGCTGTGGACTGTGCATCAGCCTGATTTCTGAACAACACAAATGATGGTCCAACCCCATTAATAAGGCAAGAAATTCCATTAATTAACCCTGGAAAGGCACACCTGAGAAGAGAAAACCATTTCAGGTGACTACCTGTTGAAGCTCATAAAGAGAATGAAGAGTGTGCAAAGCAGTAATCAGAGCAAAGGGTGGATACTTTGAAAAAACTAAAATAAAAGACATGTTTTCATTTATTTTACTCTTTTTTATTAAGTACATAATTCCACATGTGTTCATTCATAGTTTTGATACCTTCAGTGAGAATCTACAATGTAAATAGTGATGAAAAGAAAGAAAACACATTAACCCTTGTATGACCCTTGGACATTTTTGTCCATTTCCAAAATCCAAAACCCCCTCACGGACAATCTCCTCACCAGAGTTGATTTTGGTGAAGGAGTGTCATTGGGTAAAATTTTCAAAGCCAAACTCTCAGTGTGATAATTTGGGGTTAAATTTGAGGATGCCACATTTCAGCAAGAAAATCCATCATTTGACCGTGTAATGCAGTTTTCTCCCATCCATGACCCTTCGTAGACACTATTTTTAGACACTATCTAGAAAATGGGCATTTTTGTCCATCTGAAGGGTCATGGATGGGAGAAAAGTGCATTACACCGTCAAATGATGGATTTTCACACTGAAACTTAGCATCCTCAAATTTAACCCCAAATTACCCCTGCTTGCCAAAAATCACGCCCCTGTGACCTTTTACTGGACACTTTCTAGAAATGGACAAAAATGTCCACTTGAAGGGTCATGCGTGTAACTTTTTTGAAGGGTCACTCAAGGGTTAAATGAGAAGGCGTGTCAAAACTTTTGGCCTGTACTGTATGTAAAAAAAGGTTCAAATAACTTACAATTTTATTCAAACTTATGGTCTGATCTAGCTTAAATATTATTGACTTATTTATTTTCATCATAATTTCCATCAACATTTTTTTACTGATAAAAACTAGACAGTAACTAATAAAAACGAGTGCACATCAACAAATGAAAACTGGGCTGACATGTTTGTCCAATCAGACCTAATTTCAGATCATGTAGAAAGTAGAGACAAGTTAGAAATCCATCCAATCACAGCTGCCTTAGCTTGGTGGTGGTGGGATAAGTTGTGGAGCGATCCAATCAGAGCTGCTCTCTTTATGAATTGATATATTCATGTAGAGCAGGTTCACTGTTTGTTGTCAGTTCTGGCATTGTAACTGAGATGCTCTGCCAGGTAGCCTAAATAAAGATGGCTGCATTTCACACACATTTAAATTTGCTTCTGTACATTTTGTAAATTCAAACTTTACTAACATTCAATAAAGGGTTATTAGATGTTTCATTTTATCCAAGTGTAAAACGTGACTTCAGAAATGTGAGGAAACATAAAGAACTTTATATTTTAGTGGAGTAAATTTACAGTAGATTTTGTCAACTAACATGTTGTGAGATTTCTTAATCTAAAAATAATTTAGATGACCAAATTATGACTAAAACTAAAACACATTTTCAACATAGACCAAAATAATTGAGGCATGGTTTCCACACCTTTTTTAATTGATGCCACGAAGAATGAAAGAAGTTCTGAAGGCCAAAGAGGTCCGATCTTATACAAGCTTGATGTACCTAATAAAGTGGCCTGTGACACAAATGTAAAAAATCTCAGACTCAAGAGAGAGAGCCTGCAGAAACAGCCATGTTTGATTCTCAGGAGCGTTAAAGGTTAAGTTGGATCTCCGGTCTGGCGTTCCGCCCCGGCTGTCGATAATATGCAAAAACATCCTCGTCTGTCGTCGACTCTGCAGGAGAGACACGCCGAGGTGTTCAGGAATCTGCCTCAAGACACAAAAACCTGTTCCACCACTGCTCACTCGCTCTCTCTCTCCTGCTCTGTCTTCTTCAGATAGATTCTGCTCTCTGTCTCTGTCACTTATGCAAATCACTTTTTTGACACTTTACTCAAACAAAAACTTTTCTATGGTCTGTTTACAGTTTGCTTCATTTTAGTCTGTGTTAATGAGCCACTTTTAAATGCAATCCAGGCTTTTGAAGAGAGAGTAGAAACAGCTGGTTAAAACATATTGCTGAATAAATCCTAAAAACAGACTCACATGTAGGGCTGGGTATCGATTCAGATTTTCTGGATCGATTTGATTGGATATTAAGAGGTCTCAAATCGATTTGATTCCATTCGATATTTGTTCAGTCTGGGTTATCTCAGTAAAAATAATGCTGTAAATGACTTTGTGACCTGGCACATTATTAAAAACTGTTTTTACATTAAGAACTGAACCCAAAGCAGTTACATTAATCACATATTACTGATATGCACTTTTCTTTCTTTTTCTTTAAAAATTGTTAATCCATGTTGTCAAACTCTAAACTCCGTGTGGTGTCCCTAGCTTTTCTTTTGCTTCTTTCTTCCGCCATGTTTTTTTTTTGACTGCTTGCAGTAACATCACCAGATCTTGTTCAGTGGAAAGCAGGGCTAAACGTGAGACTAGCAGAGTTGATACCACAGGCTGCTTCTCGGACCGTCAAATGAAGAAAGAACTACCCACGTTAAAAGATCGATCTTTGGATTTTATGGATTGATTATGAACCATTTAAAGGGAAATCGAATTTAAATCGATTAAATTGATTTTTTTAACCCAGCCCGACTCACATGTGATGTGTATTTTTCCTGATATAGTCTGTAGGCATCATCATTGTTTATCTTTTTGCTGGTGTTAAAAAGCTAACTTAAGATTGCATAAATCGACAATATTGTAGATTTGCAGTTTAAATCAAATCGGCACCTATAAAATTTAATTGGGAGAAAAGCAGTTTGTTCCAGCCCTAGTTTTAGTAGATTAATCCAGTGATTCCCAGTTTATACAGTAGATTAAGTTCAAACTGGCAAATGTTTGTATTGTGAGCTTTGATAAAGGCCTAAAGTGTTGGCAGAGAGGCTGGAGGCTGAACTGATGAGGCATCTTGGAGAAGAAAATCTGTCCTGAATTATCTAAGATTCTTACAGTAACATAAGTTCAGTCTGACAGCCTTCTCATTAAATCCTCTGTGAGTTTGTAACAGCTTCAAGTTCATTAATGAATATGTTCCAGAAATATTAATTTCTTTTTCAAAAGTGAACGGTGTTGCCCACTGACATCGCCGGTAAATAAATCTATTTAGTGGGAAATAATTCACTTTAAGAGATTTTATTTGTATGTTATGCATGTTAAATGTTGAGCTGGAGGTGGCAGCCGGCTTACAGACACATTTATTTTTCTTGAAGTGTGTGAGAGTAGGGCTGGAGGTCAAGTGTCTGAGGGGTACAGGCTGTGAAAAGTTTTGGAACCACTGCTTTAACCAATAGAATAATGCCTTTAAAATGATTATTCCTACCCTGACACACCAGATCCGGTCCTCAGGTCATCACACTTTAAAGGGACTGTGTGGAGTTACAAGTAATTACAAAAAAGTCTCACTTTTAGATATACGCCTGATGGAAATACACACTTTAAGATGAGTTTTATAGCATCAAAATAGGTTATCTATAAATGCTATTCCTTAGCTTCATGGTCGGGTCGGACAGGGCTGGACTGGCCTGGATACTCAACTTCAGGAACAAGACAATTAAAACTAGAGCAAATTTATATTATTCTGACACATCTTAGAGCACCGGGCTGTAAGTAGCGATATATAGCCGGCTACAAAACTACAATACTAAGTTTTCCAAAAACTGCTTGTTGTCACACATCAAAAACTACCACTACGTAACTAGAAAGAGATACATTACCTCATCGCTTTGCATCCTGTAAGTTGTTGAAAAAAGAAGTTGTAAAGCAATGCAGAGTTCTGAGGAAGGTCTGAGCTGCATTTATTAGCATCACAACACGCACACGCTTGGGTCACGTCTTTTGGTGCGTTCCAGTTGTAGTCAGAAGTAGGAATTTCCGAGTTCCGAGTAGGAAACTGCAACTGGAACGTCCCCCGAGGTCGGAATTTCCTACTGGGAACTCGGTGAAACCTCGCCACCCCCGAGTTGACAATGGAAGATGGATGCCCCCAGTGTGAACAGTTATTTAGCTCCTGTAATAATCAATTTATTTGCACTTCTGACTGGGGTGTGTCACTCTAGATCAGCTGTATACATAGTATTGTTAGACTTATATTTACAAAAATGCTGCCATAGTGATAATCACATTCTTCATGTGATATTTGTGAACAACAAAGCAGGGCGTGCTAACAACAGCTAACAATAGCCTGGTAGATCGGCATGTTTTTTTCTGACTTCAACTGGAACGCCGATAAGTCAGAGATGATGTCACTCCCAGTTCCGAGGTTACTGGAACGCAGCATTACGACAGTCGCCGCACGTGCTCATGGGTAGCAGAGTCTTAATGTCGCTGGTAATAGATTCTCCTCATAGCACTTTTTATATATTTAAACACAATAATCTTCCAGTTTTGCTTTTGTCCCAGTAAATATGGAATTATCTGAAAATCACTTGTACTGTGGGTTTGTGTTTGTTATTTTAGAGCTTATCTCAGTGAATGATCTGTTTTTGAGTTTGTCTTTCCGTTGGGTAAAAGCTTCTTTTGGTTTATTTTAGGGGTGTTTGAGTATTTTTACTTGTAGGGTCTTCTTTCCTCTTTTTACCTTCTTTTCTCTTCCCTTTTTTCATCTTAAATCACGCTCTCTTCTCTTTTTCTTTCTTCTTCTTCTCCTGATTTCATTCCTTATGCCTTCTCTCTCTGTTGTCTATTTGACCTCCTTATCTCTCTTCCTTTCCTTTAACTTCTCTTTATCCCTCCTCCCTACAGAGCTAATAAGAAAAACGTGTCCTTCCTGTGGACGTAAAGGTGTAATTACAAGGCAGGCGAGTTTTCAAAGAGCTCAGAGGAGGAGACGAGGAGACGAGGGGGAGGTGATGGAGAGAAAAAGGAGAGGAATTCATGAAACAACCAGAGGACAGGTGGAAAAAGAAAGAGGGAAGGAAACAAGGAGGAGAAAGAGATGATAGATAAGGGAAGGGGGCAATGAAGGGAGTGGAGGTGGCACAAGGAAGGAAGAAAGAGGAAAAGGAAAGGAAACAAGGGAATTGGGAGGAAGAGGTGAGGACAGAAAATTAAAGACAGTGGAGAAGAGGAAAGGAAACAAGGGAAGGAGAAAGGAAGAGAGAAAGGAACAAGGGAAGGTTGATGCTGAGGAGAAATCATGAAGAATGCATTAAATAAAATACTGATCCCAATTCCAGTGAAGTGTGGATTTAGTGTAAGATGTAAATAAAAGAGAATAAAATAATTTCCAAATCATTTTGACAGATATTCAATTAAATACACTCCAAAGACAAAGATATTTAATGTCCAAACTGATAGAAGATTTAGAATTGCCTGTTACATATTGCAGAAAAACATGAAAAAACATAACACTGATCTATTTACACTTTTAGCAAAGTGACAATAAGTAAATACTTAAGAACTTACTTTTACAATTGTAAAGGCAAGGAGTTAATGTGAAGGAATGAGGTTACTTAACTGAATGAAATAAGAATGCATGAAAAAAAAAAAGGGTTAAAAAAATATATAAAAAATTAAGTTAAACCCATGCATACTTACACACGTGGAATAATATTTATAATGATAGTAGTAAATGATAATTATAGCAAAGTGAAAATAAGTAAATAATTAAGAACTTATAGTAACAATAATTGAAGCAAGGGTTTAAAGTGAAGGAAAAAAACTGACTAAAAATATGAAAATGATTAAGAAAATATATCAGAAGAATAAATAGATATGAAAAATGTAAATTGAATTAATAAATATATATACGTACACATAAACACACATATAAGTGAGATGCATTACTGTTAATCTGGAAGATGTCACATCCCAAAAGTTTTGCCAGATCCATTGTTGGACGAAAACAAGGTGAGGAAGTTTGAGGAGCAAATGCAGACGTATTTTTTAACCTCTTCAGCCCCAAAGTACCTGATTTTATGAATTCCTGCATGCTCTCGAGCAAAAACATTAGAAAAAGTCAGCTTTTTTTCAAAATCCTCGCCTGATCATATTGTTGTCAAACCTCTCTAATTTTGCTCTGCATCACTTTATAACAACAGTCTTTTGCAGAGATGGTGTAAAAATATGTTTTATTCAAGTCTAACAGCCACTCCACGATCATTTCCAAAAGATATTCACAATAAACATTTTTTTTATAGGCCAGGATGAAATTTCCAAATTATTCTGACTCTATCTTCATTTACTCTGTCCCAGTAACACATAAATTGATAATTCCACATTTGGAAAAATCTCTGAAGTGTTGTTTTTATTATGACATCAGATAAGTCAAGTGGATCTTGTGGTTGCAGAGATACACTCTTTTCTTTATGAGTATGTCATTTTCGAGCAGAAGGCTTAAAAAGAAGCTGAAAAGGTTAATGATTTAAATCCACTGGTTAACACACACTTCATCTATTTCTCTTGTCTCTTCCGGTCTTGCTTTAGCAGCTGGACTGTCTGTTTCTCCTCTTCTGTCCAATGTTTTGTCCTCTTTAAAAATGTCATAAATAAAATGTAAAGGAAAGAATGTAATGATAAGGATGATACAATTAATGGGAGTGAAAAAGGAAAGGAAACAAAGAGATAAGGATGGATGTTGATGACTGTTCTTTATGTCTCTGCAGGAATCGAGCACATTAAAGGGTTCAGAGTTTATCTGGAGGACAAAAATCCAGAAGGGAAACAGTGTCAACATCTGATCCTCAAAGAGCCTCGACAGCTCAACTTCTCCTACAGGATCACGGTGAGGACAGAGAACACATTAGTCCAGCAACAATCTGCACAAAGGAAGCATCTTAATAAATCATTTTCATGTTTGGACACAGAAACAGAAGCTTTTGAAAATCTGATGCCTGATTAGATTATACCTAAAAAACACAGTCAGACATGTAAAGCATCTATGGTCTACATTAGGGAGTTTAATGGAAGTGGTTGGATGAAATGTATCTCCTTTGACAAAGAAAAGGAAGGTATGGGTAGAGTAATCTGGATCTCATTTAAAATGGAATATAATTTAGAAAGAGGAAACACCTTTAAATATGTATGTACGAGTTGGTTTGTATGTAGGTATTTATACGGATAAAGTTATTTAATGAAATGTGGGGGTTAATGAAATATAGATACAAGCTTCCTATTGGATAATTACTGCATGGGTGATTATCTTCCAGCTGAAACAAGTTATTTAACCCCAGCTTCTCATTTCTTAAACAACCATGTCAAAGACACATCCTGTGGTCGTGGAAAAGATGTTAGTCTGTTTAGGAAGGGTCAAATCACTGGCATCAAGCAGAGAAAACATCTAAGGAGATTGAAGAAACTACTAAAACTGGGTTAAGAACTGTCCAACACATTATTAAAAACTGGAAGGATAGTTGGGAACCATCGTCTTCAAGGAAGAAATGTGGTTGGAATAAAATCCTGAATGATGGTGATCGGTGAATCACTTAAACGTTTGGCCATATCAAATCACAGAAAAACAACAGTCGAACTCAGGGATGTGTTTAATAGTGAAAGTAAGAGCATTTCCACACACACAATGTGAAGGGAACTCAAGGGATTGGGACTGAACAGCTGTGTAGCCTTAAGAAAACCACTAATCAGTAAGGCTAACCAGAAAAAAGGCTTCAGTTTGCCAGGGAGCATAAAGATTGGACTGTGGAGGACTGGAAGAAAGTCATGTGGTCTGATGAGTTCAGATTGACCCTGTTCCAGAGTGATGGGAGCATCAGGGTAAGAAGAGGCAGGTGAAGTGATGCACCCATCATGCTTAGTGCCTACTGTCCAAGCCTGTGGGGGCAGTGCTGTGATCTGGGACACTGCAGAAGCTTATTGAAACAGTGACACAGTGAATGTGACTGTAATCAAAGCTAAAGGCGGTCCAATTAAATATTCGAGTGTGTGATCTTTTTTTTTGGCCAGGCAGTGTATATTTGTTTTTGGAAATACCACTTCTAGTGTCTGCTGTTATTTGTTTTGTTATTGATGCAGAAATAGTACAAAATTAAAAACAAAAGCTTCATATGTTACTATAGTTCAATCAATCAATCAAACTTTATTTATTTGGCACTTTTCCTACAACATATGTAACTCAAAGTGCTCACAGAAAAGAAAACAAGAGGAAAAGGAGAGGGGTAAGAAAAAGAAACAATTCCAAACTAGGCACCTGTCAGGGGAGCACAGTGTGGGATTGGGAGAAAAAACACCTCAACACATGAGACAACAAACACAGAGACGAGCACATGGGGTTGGGAGGGTGCAGCCAGCAGGGGCGTTGATTTGAAGGGAGACCAAGGACCTTGTCTTCGCTCAGACCTGACAAAGTTTCTGTTCTAGAGCTATTTTTTTCCTTGTCTTCTGAATATGGATACAGACGTTTTATTTTTGTTCATTTTTATTTTGTTAATTAATTACGGATGCTCAATATCAGATTTTGGATGATGTCCAATGTGCTAATATTTTTGGTCAAGAGCACAAGCTCTGCACTTAACAAAAACTGGACTTCTTTCTTTCACTGTTACGGTATACTCTTGCATGAAGCAGATGTGAAACAAGAAAGCAGCATTGAACTCTTGCAGAAGTGAAACCCTCTATTTTTTAATGCACCCATGCAGTGATGCGAAGGTGCATCAGTACTGTACATTTTGGGGTGCTGGTTTGGTGGAGTGGTTAGCAACCAGGCAACCCCATGTACTTGCTTCTGCCGGTCCAGGATCGAATCACACCTGTGACCAGTTTGCAGAGTGTCTTCCCCTACTCTCTTACCCCCTTTCACAAGCCTATCCACTGTCTCTCTCCTATCAATAAAGGCACAAAATGCCCCAAAATACCCTTAAAAAAGATATATATATACTGTACATGTCTTTGATTTGCTTACATTCTGACTGATATGTGTGGAGAATATATCAGCTGCAAACATCTGCAATTATTTCAATATCAGCCGATATTGATTTCAAACAGATAATATATAATATTATAATATGTAATTAATGCTTTATTTCCCCCTCTTTTTCACAGAAGTTGAGCAGTCAGCCGTTCAGCGGCCTGAACTTCGACACGGACTACATGGTCCGAGTCGTTCCTTTTCCGACGCTCATGAACGAGAGCTTCTTCCCTCCATCTTTCCTCAGGACCAACTGTGAGTTTAACCCATTAGATCCTCCCTGAATTCTTCTTCATGTGCTTCATTCTTCAGGCCTTTTCAGAGTCATATTAAGACACCTGAAGCATGTGCAGCACGTTAACCTTTCATTAAATCCTCACTTTGTGTCTTTCTGCTCGCTCAGCTCTCTGAGGTGAAGATGTGATAAAGCCAAACGAACTCTCTAATCATTCCTGTCTGTGTTCATGTTGCAGCGTGTGAAGTCCTCCTGGGATCAGACAACCTGGTCTGTAAGCCCTGTAAGTTCCTCACTGTCGTCGTCATAACCAGAAACATGTGCAGGAACACTGCGTGCTGGGTTTGATCATCGTTTCTCCAAAGAGATTACAGGAAGTTTAAAAATCTGTGGAGTAATTTAGGGTGTAAAGGGGTTGGTGGAGTGTTTGGCTTCAGAGTGGAGATCGTAAAAAGAGTTTATTTTCATCTTAGGTTGTTTTGTTTGAGATAAATGGTAGTGCTTTCTTAGTTTGCACTTCAAGAACCAAAGAGAGCTTCATTTGTTTTTCAATGGAAGCTTAAAATAAGAAAAAGAATGTTTTGTAATCTGCAGATTTAGCACTGTTTAAAAACATAAGGTACAGAAATCAGAGCTAAAGTAACGAAAATCATATTTTTAAAAGGTTCTGAAGGACATAGTGCAGTAAAATAGGACTTAATACAAGATTTATGAAGACAAATTTCAAAGTTGAAGTGTTGACGTTAAACTGTTTTTATTTTCAACAAGGTACTTTTAAGTTAAAAATAGCAAAAGACATGACAATAATAAAACAATGTTACAAATATAAAAACAAATGTTATATGAAAAATGAATAAAGATATATAAAATAATAATAATTGTAAAATAAAAAAAATAAAAATAATCAAATAAATAAATACATAGAACTATAATGATAAAACTAAAAACAACAGGATAAAAATTATAAAAGAAAATATGAATATACTGACAGAATAACAATAGATAAATAAATGAAAATAATATTGTTAAGCTTCTGACATATAAAAATGCATGCTAAGACATAAAAACAAGTGTACATTACATGTTTAGATTTCCATATTTCCGAAAAACTATAAGCAGAAAAATATAAACACTTGCTTAGTGGTATGTAATTTTCTGGTACACCCTCTGGGTGCTGAATCCAATCCAGTCCAAATACAATAGGGTCTTCGTTTTCTTAGAAACTATGAAAAATACTGTATTAACAGACCCAAATCACACGCCAAATCATTCAGCTTGTGCTGATCAAATCCTCTACAAACTGAATCCGCGTGAATTTAAATTTTGCATCACTGCTGTCACTGCGTTCTTCAACATCGATCAGGTCTTCTAGAGCAGTGGTTCTCAACCTTTCAAAGTTGCGACCCCCAATTTAACGTCCAGTACTGTCCGCGACCCCCCCCCGCCCGGAACGCAATGAAAATTCGCTGAAAGTTGCTGAAACAACACCCGATTGATAAAACGTTTGTCGGATATACAAATCAGTAATTGATTTTGAGTAATAAAATGCCTGTTTGAGACCAATCACTTGTTGTCCTTTAACGTCCGGTCGGACGCCACATTAATTTTGCGCATTTATATCTTTCCTAAATGATTTGGCGACCCCCAGAAATCATCTTGCGACCCCAATTGGGGTCAGGACCCCAAGGTTGAGAATGGCTGTTCTAGAGGAGGTAGTTGTTCATAAACTGGCACTGGAACTTCAGATGAATGAGGCGTTGGTCTGTAGCTGACAGTAGATTAGGATGTTCTATTTTACTTTTATTTTTCTTGTTAAATCCTGATGTTTTCACTAAACAAAAGTAACAGTCTGTGCATTTTCTTTTTCTTCTCGACAAACCACGGGGATACCAAATGCAAACTTTTCACATGTTCCTTTGGTCCACTTTGTGCAGGGCCCATGGCTTGTCTTGACCTAGAGTTTTACTTTCAAATATGCAAATGAAATGCACTGGAATGGAGAAACTACCACAAATAAAAAGGAGTCAGGGCTGTTTAGGCATTTACAACCAGAAGTAGCAGGAGCAGACATGATCTGAAACAAAGGCAATGTATTTCGATGTAAATAAAACACTAAGATGGACACTTACAAGCTTTGACAACTAAAAAAACAGCATAAAAGAAATAGAACTTAAAATGGCATACCCATAGTTATAAAGTTAAGAGAAAAGACAGCACTATGTTAGCTTTCTGTTTGCAGATATTGATAGTTCTGACCTATTAGGAGCTGCACACACCTCTCATCACACTGTCTCAACTGTGACTGCACAAACAAGTTGCCATGCAGCTGTAGATGAGTCGATCATAATCAGCTGGCAAGTCTTATTACAGCTAATCAGTGGAATTTTGCTTATCTGGAGGGTAAGCTGTGGAGAAAAAAACTTGACGTGCTAGAAAAAAAACTGGACAACAATTTTGGAATCTGCCAGTTTTATTCTAAATCAGCAAAGAAATGTAACTGAACAGATTTCTTTTTCAAATTGTTTCTCAGTGTAATGGATGGATGGACTTGAAGCGCCACACTCGAGACTTTGTTCGCTCAGTTTGTGTTTTTCAGTGTGATGAGTTTGTGTGAAAGGATTCAGTGTAACTTTGGTTTCTCTCTCTTCAGTCTGGAGACCAAAGACCCTGAACGTGTCTCAGCTGGGGTCAAACCTCCACGTGGCGTTCGATCAGGCTCCGCCTGCTCGCTTCCATTTCTACTACCTGTACTACAAACTGAGGCAGGACGGACCCTTCAGACTGCAGCGCTGCAAACCTGTGAGTTATCAGTCATAAACAATAATTCAGAAGGCTTTTGGAGACGACCTGAGTGTGTTTAAGAAGTTTTAATGTGGCTTTTCTTCCTAACTATATCATTTTTAACCCTTTCATGCACGGTGTCCACTACAGTAGACAGCTGTTTGGAATTAATGTTATACCCTTTAGGCTGCAGTATCATGTCCATCTACCAGGTGGTAAATCCCCAAACACTTACCTGAACATTCTTAAAAACATTAGCTTTGTACATTTTTCCCATATCGAGATGTTGCATGGTAACTCGAAGACAGCTGATGAGGAGCAAATTTCACATTATTTTTTATTTTAAATTTTAGTGTAATTCACAAGTGAATAATTTGATGTAATGATACATGTACTTCAGATTTTGTGTTTGCTTTTATTTACACTCATTAATGTTTGTAAAGAGCATGAATTTTTATCTTTAAGTTCCACTTAATTTACTATTTATACTGTTTGAAATATAACATAAAAATGATAATGATTTTTCCCTTGTTTGAAAGTAAAAACTAACATTCTAGAAAAATATTTCTTTGCATGAAAGGGTTAACTTATTTTGCAGTTGATGTGTTAAGACTTAATTCAAGTGTTAATCCTATTGACTATGTTTGTCATAGTTTTCAGAAAACTACACTGTAACTAATAAAAACAAGAGCACATGGACAAAAGCTAAAACTAAATTAACTGACATTATCTTCAACAAATAAAAACGAAAATGTTTGACAGATATTAATCCATTCAAAGCTAATTTGATCATGTAGAAAGTAGAGACAAGTTAGGAATGTATCAAATGGGAGAGCGCAGACTTCATCCATATTTTGATTTTCACCATAAATATTAGTCCTACCTTTATTTCATCTAAATATTTAGATTCCTTGACCATGAAAACATACCATTAGAAATTGGATTCATAATGATATCTAATTTAGTTCAGTAGTTATTCACTAAAAATCACATTTTTCGTCATGGCGGTTTTCTTCTGGATCTAGCTCCAAAGTCTTAAGATACAATGAATCCAATTGAACACTCCAGATTCCACAGTATCTTGGCTATATTTTGGTGTTTGTTGAAAGTCTTTGATTTTATTTGTTCACTTGTTATGACGAAAATTCCAAGGATATCTAATTTTTTCTCGTTCTGGATCAGAGAATCCGGAATTTTGCCAGGATCCAGATCAGTCTTTGATATCTTGTAGAACCTGTTGGAAACTTGTCCTGTATTTTTGGTCCAAATGCTCTGAGTATTTTTGGGAGAGTAATATGCACAAATGCAGATAACGGTCCTATCTCGCACTGTTAAAGAATCCTCCAAAAATGTCCTGGATCCAGACGGTTATCCGGATCTCTCCCAAAATCTAATCAGTTGTTTCTTGTCCCAGTCCAGAAATTTCCTGAAAATTTCATCGAAATCTGTCCATAACTTTTTGAGTGATGTTGCTAACAGAGAAGCAAACAAACGAACAAAAAAACACAGTCACAGCTGCCTTAGCTTGGTGGTGGCGGGATAAGTTGTGGAGCGATCCAATCAGAGCTGCTCTCTTTATGAATTGATATATTCATGTAGAGCAGGTTCACTGTTTGTTGTCAGTTCTGGTATTAAAACTGAGATGCTCTGCCAGGTAGACTAAATAAAGGAGACTGCATGTCACACAAAACTAATATTTGTTTCTGTTTAAACTTTACTGACATTCAATAAAGGGTTATTAGATGTTAAATTTTATCCAAGTGTGAAACATGACTTCAGAAATTCAAGGAAACATAAAAATACCTTACACTTTACACTTCAGATTTTAGTCGACTGAATATCAGCGAAAAGTAGACTTAAAATTGAATAAATTAGATAACTAAATCATGACTAAAACTAAAAGATATTTTAGGCAAAAGAATAAATCTAAATTAAAAGTGCTGTCAAAATTAATACTGCTTGATTCAAGCAAAAGCATCCCATAACTGATGTATGAATAACTGCTCCATCTGCAGGACCTGAGCCAGCCCAGGACTACATGCATCCTCCAGGATGTCACTCCAGGGACCTACACTATAGAGGTACTTGAACGCATCACAGCCCTTCATCTACACTATTAGTTTAACACAGTATGGACATCATCTCAAGAGGCCTTTAACACATTTATACTTAATGCATATAAATATGTACACTTATAAATGATTGGTCTTTCAAAAAAAATGATCAGTTCAATATTTCATTCATTTCAGCATCTCTGAAAACCAACCTCTAATAAATCAGATGACAGGTCTATTTTTCATTGACATGAGGACCTCTGAACTGAAAAGTTTCAGAGGTCAGTTTCTTTCTCAAGAGGCTAACCTTTCTTCTTCCAGTACAAAATGACAATATCTATGGATGAAGATGTTGTACTTTGAATATGATGGGTGTCCTTACAGTTCAGAGTTCAGATGCTGTCTTCACAGATCTGCGCAGATTCATGCTGGACTTCAGTTCAGAGAGCACAGTCACAGCATGGGTGGATGGATTTTTCTGAGCCATGATATATTGGATTCATGATTTTTGATGTATATGGATATCATATATGGCATAGGATGTGTATCCATATATGATGTTATGATAGTGAGATACTACTTATTTATTGTATATACAAATAAAGAAATGAAGAGTTTATATGATTTGGTCTTGAAAACAGAAAATAAAAATAACTATAAAATAAAGATTAATTGATTGGTTTATAATGTGACTACTGTGTGATTAAAAAAAATGTTTCTTTTCTAAAATCTATGTCAGCCTGATTAAACATTAAATTTTTCTCTTTTAAAAAAAAAAATGTTCTCATTTCAGTTGAGAGATGACAACAACACGACCCGGAGGCAGACCCAGTACCACGTCAGCCAGGGTGAGACTCCAGCTCCAGAAAGGCAGAAATCTCTTTACCCAAGAGTTTTGTCAACTACACAACAGCCTTTCTTTGAAATGTTTTATGTTTTAAAATGACAAATAAGGCAGCTGTGTGTCAAATGGACCTGAAGTACTGATTAAATGACTGTTATCTCATTTATTGATTATTTT
Organism: Scarus forsteni; assembly: GCA_036419115.1. NCBI lineage: Eukaryota > Metazoa > Chordata > Actinopteri > Labriformes > Labridae > Scarus > Scarus forsteni. The sequence continues at coordinate 36,578 of JAZDUH010000112.1, read as the reverse complement.
ATAGTTAGTTTTAGCTCACAGTGGAATAAATTTGTTGGTAATTGAAGGCACTGATGAGAAACTCTCACTCTGAGGGTTGGAGCGCCCCCTGGTGTGAAAAAGCCATCACTGAACACGGGTCCAAACAGGCTGGTCACTCCAAAACTAACTCATCAGTTATTAAGAGCAGTAAATGTTCTCATTTCATTTATGATTCTCCGTTAAATATAATTTCTGTTAGCTCCAGTTCCTTTTAAATATCGTCTGGCACTCTCAACGAGGAAAAGAAATTATATGAACAAACAAAACGTAGCAAAAATAAAAATAAAAAATCATGATTTAATGAGCACGGCACATAACTAAAACCAATTTAAGCTTCTTTTTTTAAGCATGAATATCTTACCTTTACTGTTTCCAAGTATAGTTTTACTTAGACTGTTTATCATATATTAATACCACATAAAAGATATTTAGAGATGCAATCAACTGCTTAATTGGGGGTTGTTTGTTCTTATTGTTCTGTATTTATAAAGCATTTTCATTTATATTGGTTTATGCAAGTGCTATAGAAAAAAGTTGATTAATTTAGAGATCCAATTATAGCAAATTAAGTACTTCAACAGCTTGTAAAAAATAAAGAATGTAACGGCACTTTAAAGTTAGTAGAAATATTTGACCACTTTTTCCTAATTTGTGCATTATGTTGTACTTGATGAAGTATATTTAGGAGTTGTTGTCGTGCTTTCTTTTTATTTCCAGTTTGTTTTCTATGCTGCCAGTTGTCCACCCCTCCTCTAACAGATGTAGGCCACGGTCAAATAGATGCGAAGTAAAACAGAATTAAAGGGTTAAAATAAATTAAAAAATAATGTAAAAAAATAACAAATAAAATGCTGTTGCCGCGGAGAACTGTGGGACAAAATAATCTACTCTCTTTTCCTAAAGGGTGGTCCTAAAGGAGATAGCAAAGGGAGCATTGAGCCCCCTTTCCTAAGCATTTAGACTATTCCAACATCTCTTATCACGAACTACTTCTGGACTATTTGACTCTTAGGAACCTTCCTAAGCAAACAGGACTATTTCTGTGTGACTCATGCTGGTTTGTTGTCTCTCCAGTCCACTCCCCCTGGGCAGGACCCATCAGGGCCATGGCCATCACCGTGCCTCTGGTCATCATGTCCGCCTTCGCCACTCTCTTCACCGTCATGTGCCGCAAGAAACAGCAAGGTATGCCAGATTATCTAAAACTGATTTAAAGTGTACTTGATGTGTTTTGTGCTTCCCTGACCCATCATGTCCGCCCCTCTTTAGAAAACATCTACAGCTGGACGAGGAGAGCAGCGAGTCATCCAATCAGAGCGCGGCGTTGAACTCGGAGCGTCCGAGGCCCCGCCCTAAAGTCTTCATCTGCTACTCGAACAGAGACTGTCCCAAACACACCAGCGTCATCCAGAGCTTCGCTTACTTCCTGCAGGACTTCTGCAACTGTGAGGTCAGACGGACTGAGAGAGAGAAACTGTGAAAATGTTTGATATGGAATAGTGAAAGGGCCAAATTATCAAAATAAATGTATGAAAGAAAAGGCAAACAAAAGTGGAAGTATAAAGACAAATAAATAAAATAAACAAATAATATTGATGCTGTGTAAAGCAATAATAATCAAAAAATAAATCCATAAAAGAAAAGGATTATTAAAGTTTTATTATAAAGATAAATTAATACAATTATTTTTAAAAAATTAAAGAAATGTGCTTTTAAATAAATTTAAAAAAATAAAAATGAGGCTATGTAAAGCAATATTAATAAAATAAATCTACAAAAAGAAAAGGCTTATAAAAGCAAAAATATAAAGACAATATAATAAAATAAATAAATAATGGTGGATAATAGTGGAATTAGCCTTCGTTGTTCCTTTGTTTATTTATTTCCTTGATTATGATTTTTGTTATTATATTATTACTATTTGGTTATTTTATTTATGTGTGCCTATTTTTGTCAGTGGTATCTTTATTACTTGGAAGTGGGTTTATTACTGACTGCTTGTGTAAGGTGAAGAGGTGGGACCAGAAAAGTTTCAACTTTCTCCTACTCCTTTTTTGATTATGTTCAAAAAAATAAAAAATGAAAACTTTAATTATGACCCCAAGGCAAACCCAGTCATATGGGGCCCTTCATATCCCTGTATTGTGCTGATACATTTTAAAATTATTTTATTATTTTTTCCAACTTATGGGATGGGTGCAGAGAAAAAATAAACAAGGAAATTACAGATATCAGTGAAAAATAACGTCTCCTTAAAAAAAAATTTGTTAGAGACAAAGTTCCCATCCCTACTCAGATAACTCATTCAGTCTTACTCATTCAAAACACAAAAGACAAAATAGACGGACAGACAATTGTCAGAAGTATTGACAAGAAGAGGGGAAAAGGGGGGCAGAAAGGGAGGGTAGTAAATAAAAACAAAAAATAACAAATTAAATTAGATTAAATAATAATATGAAAAAGTAAACAGGGTCCATAACTCAGTATTTCATTGGTTTTCAGCATGCTGATACATTTTTATGATTATTTTAATCTTGTACCGAGTAAAATAACGAAATGAAATGAATTTCCTTAAATTCTGTAATTTAGTTCAATTTTGACAGAAGGCGAGTGTGTTCATTAGTCCTGCTGTTGAAATCTGTTACAGTTATCTGACAGCTTAAGTTACAAGTTACATACCCATGTTTATATGTCCTCCACATCCAGGGAATAATATTGATGACCAAAAAAAGGTTTTCAATCTAAATGGGACATCGGCAAAAATAAATAAGAAGTTTATTGTGCACACGCAAAATTATCCTGTGCATGGGCCGTAAGCTTTTTATACTAAGTGTCATATAGTTTGAAAAGTTATGAATTAAAGTACTTTACAGGATATCATGATTGAACATAAAGCCAATGACATCAAATGTATGAGGTCTACTGTCAAAATGATTATAAAATATGGATGTTGATCTCCTCTACTTCATACTACAGTGTGTGAATTAATACTAAAATAATAACTGCTCTGAATCAAAGAAAACTTTAATAATACATTCTTAGAGATGTTTAGCCCCTGGACATCTTGGGGCCCCAGGCAATTGCCTGTGTTTGCCTAATGGTAAATACGCCCTGGGTGAGAGTGCCAAATGACCAAAATAAATGTGTAAAAGAAAAAGCAATAAAATCAGAGGGGCTGGAAATATAAAGACAAATAAATAAAATTTAAAAATAATGTCGATGCTGTATAAAGTACTAATAATGAAAGAATAAGCTGGTAAAAGAAAAGGATGATTAAAATTACATTTTAAAGACAAATTAATAAATTAATTTAAAACATTTTTCAAGAAATGTGCTTATAAATAAATACATAAAATATGTAATGTGGCTATATAAAGCAATATTACTCAAAAAATAAATCTACAAAAGAAATGGCTAATGTAAGCAAAAATATAAAGACAAATTAAGTGATAAAAAAATAATTAAACCATGATCAGTACATTGCCACTGCTTTAGAGAAGCACTTTAAATAATATGCTTTATATAAGCACGTTTTTTTCATTTAATTTATTTGTCTCTATATTTCTGCTTTTATTATCCTTTTCCTTTATAGATTTATTTTTTGATTAATTGCTTTAAATAGCCACATTATTGTTTTAAATGTATTTAAAAGCTCATTTCTCAAATGTTTTAAATTATTTTATGAATTTATGGATTTATTTTTTGATTACTATTGCTTTATACAGCACCAATATTATTTTATTCACCGTCTTTATATTTCCAATTTTTGTTTCCGTTTTCTTTTGTAGACTTATTTTGGTCATTTGGCACTCTCACCACTCCATAGTTTAAAGTAGCATCATAATTAAATTTTTCATTTCTTTTTTTTATTGTTATTATTTTTTAACATAATCAAAAAAGGAGTAGGAGGAGGTAAAAACTTATCTGTTCCCACCCCTCCACCTTGCAAAAGGAGTCAGTAATTAACCAAATTCCAAATAATAATGCTAATACAGACAAAAACAATCACACATAAACAAAATAAAATGGTTTTATACTTTTTCTTAAACTGCTCTGTGTTTGAACATTGCTTTAATTCATCACTCAGACCATTCCAAAGTTTTACACACCGACACACAAAAGCTTTTCCTGGTGTTTCTCACTTTTACAGTCTTAAAATAAAACAATCCTCTTATGTGATAATTCCCCTCTCTCTAATATTTTCAGGAAGTTGATTATTTTTTTTTTGCTTTAAACATAGTTTGTGCTGTTTGATTTTCTATTTGATCAGTGAATTTTAACAGTTTTGAGTGGAAAAATAATGAATATGTGTGATCTCTACAAGCTGCTGTCTTTTGGAGAATGAATAGAGGTTGGATCGAGTGAATTAAATAACCTCGCCTCTCTCCTGCTCAGGTGGTGTTGGACCTGTGGGAACATTTGGAGATGTGTAAAGAGGGTCAGATGTCGTGGCTCAGCAGGCAGCTGGACGAGGCAAACTTCATCATCACCGTCTGCTCCAAAGGACTCCGGTACTTCTGTCTTTGCTCTACTGCGGGTCGTCAAAACTTTGGCTTCCTCAGTGTTTTTAACACCACGTTTTTAAACCTTGGATTTGACCTGGTGTGGTGCTTTTCTAGTCTTCCTGAAGACTCAAACAGGAATTTCTGTCATCTATTGTGAGAATAAAACATCTATCTTTTGAATGCAGTACCTCCAGTGGCCACTAGATGCTGCAAAAAGCTCTTAAATAAAGCCAAGAGACATAAATCCTTTAATTTTATAGGTAACAATTTGTGAGACAGAAAATACAATTGATTTAAAAATGTAAAGGTATAAAGAACTAAATTCAAAGTTTAATATTTTTTTTACTCAAAGTGCTTCAACAAAACACTTCCTGCGATTTTACTCCAATTCTTTCTAATTCTTTCTTCATTTTGTAAATCCTGCTTTAACCCCCTCCAAATTTTATCAAGTTGATGTTTCCTTGCTGCTTAGCTGAAAGATATTCATTTGATATCCCTATTTTTACAAGATTTGGTATTTTGAAAGTGTAGTGTGTGGAAGTTGGCAGCATTTTGCCAAACAGAAATGGTGAATATAGAATATGATGTTTCTATTTGTATGTTAAGTCAGGTCAAATAGTTAGTCATAATAGTCATAAAACTTTCATTCTCTTATATTAAGTTAGTAAAAGCTTTTTAGATTTATGTACCGTGGGTCTCCGTCTGTGGAGGCTGACGTAACGATCCGCCATGTTGTCTACGGGTGGGTTTTGGGGACGAAAAGAACAAAACACGATTTTTGAAGACGTGTCTACAAAAGTTTACAAAATCTATAATCATCATCTGATACAATTGCAATCTATAAGAATAAAATAAATAATTAAATTAAATAATAAATAATTTTGGGAAAGTCGACATTAAAGTGAAAATTTTAACATTAAAGGAGAAATTTCAAGAATAAAGAAATGACGAGAATGAAGTTGAATTACAATTTTGTGAATGAAGTCCAAATGTCTAGAATGAAGTCGATGTACAATGTATTTAGGCTTTATTCTCAAAATTCCTGCTTTATTCTTGACATTTCCACGTTTTTCTCGTCATTTCGACTTTTATCACGAAATTGTGATTCAGCTTTATTCTCTTCATTTCAACTTTAATCCTGAAATTTCCATTTTAATGTTGACCTCCCCAAAATTATTTTCTCCATCTAACACGGCCCTGATACTGTTCTGTAGAAAATCCTCACCCTTATGCTGCATTCTCACTGCAAGCGACCCAGCTACCAAAATTGTGTCGCCCACTGACGATCGATACCATAAATATCCAATTCTGGTCACCGCCATTGGCTGTCGCCGGTGACGCCACGCCCCGCCGAAGTTTCACCGCGATCATATCATATATCATATAATAGGATGTATAAGTGGACATTATTCCAGCTGTATCCTTTTCATTTATTTATCAAACCCAAAACACTGCAGCTGATGCCCTTCAGCAGCATCATCTGTGAGTTTCCCGCAGTCCGTCTAGGCGGAACTAATGTCTTTACTGACTAATGTTTCCTACACGGACATATATTGTTCTTCTGTTATCCGGATGAAAAACTGTCTGTCACGGGCACCGTCACACATGCACACACTGCTGATTGGCTGTTGCCGCACAGCCACACACGACATCGTCTGAAAAGATCAACTTTTTTTTTCTTTCACATCGTGCGACAAGCTATGTGGTAGTTTGAAAAGCGGCTGTCGCATCACTGGAGGGTTAGCCCCGCCCCATCGTGGCTGTACATTGGCTTTGCATGGAGAGTGATCTCCGAGGGTAGTACAAGTCGTGTGCTGTGTGTAATTACTTAGTGATGTGATGTTTTAGCAACAGACTGGCTCATTCCTAAATCTGAACACTAGATGTCACTAAAGTGCCCATTTCTACACACTACAGAAAGTTTTGAGTAGTTGTTGTTTTCTCTTATTTGTTTGTTATTGTGCATTTAATTGCTTTGCTGTTTCGGGGCAGCATGTTGGTGCAGCAGGTTCCTCACTGCATGAAGGTTGCTGGTTTGATCCCTGTATCAGTCACTCCCTGTGCATGCAGGAGTTCCCCTGCTTCCTCCCACAGACCAAAAACATGCTCGTTAGGTTAATTGGTGACTCCAAATTGCCTTTAGTTATGAGCATGAGTGTGAAATGTTGTCTCTGTGTGACTCTTCTATCAGCCCAGCGGTACAGATAATAGATTTATGGATGTTACACCTTACAGTTTCTTTTTTTTTTAACGTCAAATTACTTTATTTCTGAATTAGAAAACAGAAGAGACCACAAACACCCTTGAGTTTTGAAGCAATCCCAACAAAAAAGACTTTTAATGCAGCTTTTAATTTATATTTGTGCTGAGAGAAAGATTTTTGCCTTTTTTTTTAAATCTTATTCCTCTCTTCGCAGATACTTCATGGAGAAAAAGAGCCGCAGAGGAAAAACCCCAATCAGTCGCCGTAGCAGCAGCAGCAGCAGCAGCAGCTCACCCATTGGTGGATCAGGCAATGACCTCTTCATTGTGGGTGTGGCCATGATCGCGGAGAAGCTGCGCCTGGCGAAGCAGAGCGAAGGGGGCGGAGCTCAGGAGCTGAACCGCTTCATGACCGTTTACTTTGACTACTCAACGGAAAACGACATCCCGACTATTCTCAGCCTGGCTCCGAGGTAAACCTGACACGATTAAATAAACCGTCATGGTATTTGGTGTCAGAAAAGATCTTTAGTCCTCAAAGTTGGAGAACATGTACTGAATTTTAGTCAACAAGTGCACAAATAGACTTTACTAGTGAAACAAAAAGTGTTATTAGTAGTACTAGTGAGCCTTGTATGCAAATAAGGGGGCGGGGAAAGCTTGTTAAGGCTTCCCATTGGCTTTTGAAAATATATCAGCCAATCAGGGGGCTGGATTTGGTTATAATCCCTCCTACTTAATTTGCATTAGGTCTACTAGTACGACCAGTGGAGCTTTTGACTTGACTAGTACTACTATTAGGCTAAATACAGTCTACAGTATACTACAAGTGAGATATATTGAGCTTAGTTGTACTAGTTTACTGACAGTTACCGACAGTATCAGCTTATATCAGCCCTTTGTACTAATCTGCAAATTAATGTGAAGGGAACTGATATCAGTTCTTAGATGATTACTTGTTGTGTCATACAAATTTAATGCAGACCCCGCTAACTGCTGATTTAGAAAATATTCTTTACTCTTTACTCAAAAAGTCCTGTTGGACAAACTGTGATGTGTATACATGATCAGATGTGAGAAAAATATGTTGGTTTTATGGGAGAATTACATCAAATTAAGTTCTTAGAAAAAATTCAGTATCGACTCAAATGATCACACTTTCAAATGTCGGCATCAACCCTGATTTACACAATTGGTGCATGATGAATAAGGGCTGTCACTTTGACCTAGTGATGGACAAAGTACTCAACTCCATTACTTGAGTAAAAGTGCAGATACTTCTGCCCAAATACAACAACAAAAACAAGGTCACACTCTAATATCCACCCACAGGCTTGGACAGTCGGCACTAGGCATGATGGGTGCATCACTTCACCTGCCTCTCTTCTTACCCTGATGCTCCCATCACTCTGGAACAGGGTCAATCTGGACTCATCAGACCACATGACCTTCTTCCAGTCCTCCACAGTCCAATCTTTATGCTCCCTAGCAAACTGAAGCCTTTTTTCTGCTTAGCCTTACTGATTAGTGGTTTTCTTAAGGCTACACAGCTGTTCAGTCCCAATCCCTTGAGTTCCCTTCACATTGTGTGTGTGTGGAAATGCTCTTACTTTCACTATTAAACACACCCCTGAGTTCTACTGTTGTTTTTCTTTGATTTGATTTGGCCAAATGTTTAAGTGATTCACCGATCACCATCATTCAGGATGTTATTCTAACCACATTTCTTCCTTGAAGTCGATGGTTCCCCACTATCCTTCCAGTTTTTAATAATGTGTTGGACAGTTCTTAACACAGATTTAGTAGTTTCTTCAATCTCCTTAGATGTTTTCTCTGCTTGATGCCAATGATTTGACCCTTCTTAAACAGACTAACATCTTTTCCACAACCACAGGATGTGTCTTTGACATGGTTGCTTAAGAAACGAGAAGCTGCTCATTCCATCAGCTGGGGTTAAATAACTTGGTTAAATCCAGGTGGCAACTTTTTTTTGAGCCAGGCAATGTATTTTGAAAGGCAGTTGAAAGTCTGAATTTGCTTTTCCTGTCCCTAATCTGCGTGTTAGGTTTGCTGAAGCATGAGTTTACCCAAAACAGTTTACTAGTAGTTACGGCTGGGACAATTTACTTTTCTAACGATTCGATTTTTCACGATTTTTTAGGTGCCGATTCGATTTAAATTGCGATTCTACAATATTGCCATTTTTTTTAATCCTTAGTTAGCTTTTTCAATACTAATTAAAAGTATGAACAATGATGGTGTATCCATAAAATGAAGAGCTTTATGCTCTATTGTAAAGTGTCTTGAGATAACACTTGTCATGAATTGGCACTATACAAATATTGATTGATTGATTGATTGATTGATTGATTGATTGATTGATTGATTGATTGATTGATTGATTGATTGATTGATTGATTGATTGATTGATTGGTTTTCTCAGGTTTAAGCTGATGGACCAGCTCCCTCAGCTCTTCAGCTGTCTTCACTCCAGCCAGTCGTCTCTGTTGCCCCGAGAGTCGCAGCCTCTCATCGACGAGTGTAAGAACTACTTCAGGAGCAAGTCTGGACGCTCGCTCTACGTCTCCATCTGCAACATGCACCAGCACATCAGCCAGAACCCAGACTGGTTTGAGAAGCAGCTGGCTCCTTCAGGAGACTCCTCCAGACCTCCTCCTCCGACTCGGCCCCGACTCCTCCCAAGCCTCACTGCTCCTCCTGCTCCTCTCAGCCCGACCAGAGGTCTGACTCGGGCCTGGTGCTCAACGAGGTGATGGTGAAGGTGCCAGCGCAGGAGGGAGGGAGAGGAGCGCCCAGGAGGAACATGCTCCTGCTCGCTCCTGGTTCTGGTCCGAGTCTGGACTCGGGCTGCAGCCACAGTCCAAGTCCAAGCCCTGGTCCATGTCCAAGTCCAGGTCTGCCACACTGCTCTCTGTCCATGCTGGGACCAAATTCAAGGTAACACAAGTTTCCACCACACATGATGAGGTGACCTGTCCAGAGGAGTTAAAATAAACATGTCCTTGTCCTTCAGGTCCACCTCGGGGATTTCTGGACTGTCCCCTGAGGAGTCCTCGTCCTCCTCATCCTCTTCGTCCGCTCCCTCCATCCTTCAGGAGGAGGCCTGTCCCATCCTCGCTCAGTCAGAAGACGGCTGTCCTTCCCCTCCTGAAGTCCCGCCTCCTCGTGACTCAGGCATCTATGATTCGTCTGTCCCGTCCTCAGAGCTGTCCATCCCCCTGATGGACGGGCTGTCACATGACCAGGCAGACTCGTCCTCATTGGCTGAAAGTGAATCATCGTCTTCAGGGCTGGGTAAGGCAGGCTTTAGCTGTTTGAGTGGAGAAATGTTCTGGCAGCTTAACATCTGACTAACTCTGCCAAGGAGGTTCTGTTTTCAGTCCCGTTTGTTTGTCTGTTAGCAAGATTACACAAACACTGCAGGACAGATTTTGCTGAATTTTTCAGGTGATGTTGGTAATCGTGCAGTTTAGAAATGATTCAATTTTGGTGGTGATCAACGTATTTGTTAAGATGCAAAAAATCCTCAAGATTTCTAAAATTCCCGTAGGTTGACATCAGGCTGACTTGTAAAAAATCAGGACCTGTATTTCTAAGGTTGTTGAGAATCCTCTCAGAGCTCCTAACTAATGGCCCTTTTCCACTAGCACACTTTGGCTCTACTCTACTCGGTGCTACTCGATTTGCAGCGTGTTTCCACTAGCGTGGTACCTCCTAAAACAAGCTAGTTTTAGAACCTACTCCGCTCTGGTTCTAAGCGAGCTGAGTCGAGACTGAAAGATGACGTCACCAACTGCTGGCTACTGATTGGTCAGACAATGTCGTCATTGATGAGTCATGAGCGCAACGACCTAGCATGCTAGCAGTAGCTACCATTAGCTTCCCCTCATACATCTTTTCTTTGCAGCTGGATTGCTCTCGTCCTCGGCTTCATTCTGTTGTATAGCTTCCAAAACTCTCCTGTGCTTCTCAAGGGGTATTTCTTCTTACCACCTGCAGCCTTCTTCTGCTTTCCTTTTTTACTTGGTTTGTGACAAAATGCCACAGATTGTTGTGTTGCGCTCAAAATGACGTCACTGCAGTGCCGCTGAGTTTTTTACAGCGACACTGCACGCCGTTGGGCAGGCGACTGGGGCTAATGGAAAGCGAGCCGGGTAGAGTCGAGTAGAGTAGAGTAGGGTGAATGGAAAAGGGCCATAAGCCTTAAAATTCCGAGCAAGGAGTCTTAGTTTAGGAGTGATTCCAGTAGGTTCTCAGAGAACTCAGAGCAAGGCAAGGACAGAAACTCTTCTCTTATACCACTTTCACACTAAAATTAGCAGGTCAACACAGGTTTTTGAATGTGGGTTACAGCACTAATAATCGACAGGTGACTCTTTTCCCACTGCCAGCAGACTCGGGTCTAATGGGCAGCAGACGAGTTGCATGGCTGTTTTTTTTGCCTCTAGCGCATCAAGCTGATGTCTCACATTGATGACATCATCAGCGTGATGTGAACAATGGAAAGGAGCATGGAGGTCGTGGACAAGGTTTTCTTTTGTCCCTCTTTAAAAATGTACAAACTCTGTGATGATGATTCAAAGGTGGATGGTATTTGTTGCTGAAATAGCAAAGAGTCAAGTACATTACAGACGGAGGAGGCGATTGTGATATTATGCTGTGGGGACGTTACCCGACATCATCCGTAAATTAGCGGGTTGACCTGGGTCCCCACTGAAACCAATTGGAGGAAAGCCGAGAAAAACCCATGTTGCTTGACCCAGGTCGAAATGCTGATTAAACCCTTTCAATCTGTGGACAGGAGCCAATTGTTACCGGGTTTAAACAGGTTTTTTTGGCCAGTCTGAAAGGGGTATTAGTAAGGAGGTGTGGTTGACCCCGTTGGTATGAGTCATTATATCAAAAGCTGTGATTGGTTGATCCTAAAAGCTTGATAAAAATATACTTTTGGTGATAATGGGCAAAAGATGAACCCTCAAATCGATAAACTTAATCATAGAATCCAATCTTAAGAAGACTGCGTAACTATCAATAATATTTCACATAAAAGTAAATATGTGTTAAATGAATGGTAAGCTATACTTAAATTATCCTTCACAATGTGTGAATACTTAGACTCACTTGCACAGCATTCACACAGTGATAGTTACATTTATTTGCTTATATGAACTGCTGTGTGTGTAATTTTTGCACTTTCAACATTTCAACTCAATTTGTTATTGATGTTATTGATGTTTGTTGTTAATTATCAATTGTTATTATTATTATTGTTTATAATTTAAACATATAAACAAACAAACAAACAGGTAAACATTCACCTGTAGAAACATTGTTGACAGGTGTAAATATCACCACAGCACTGCATCACCAAATACTGTGATAAATTGTTGTATCTATATTTTCCCACACCCCAAACAGATTATAACGTGTTTGTCTTTCAGGAGACGAGGAGCCTCCTGCCATCCGGTCTGTAAAGCGGAGCTGCACCACCACGACCACCTGGAGCACAGCGAGGCACTGGCACCTGTGGCGTCATCGTAGGACACGCCCCCTACCCTGTGATGTCATCACCGGGACATTTATGTGCAGACTTTGGACCTGAACTATTTACAGAAAGTACTGCCCCCCCCCCTCCATGAAAACTGAACATGAGAGGATGAACTGAGCTCTGGGGCCGTCTCTGCCCGGGACAAACCTCGCCGCTCGCCGATATAACCACTGAACGGACGGACGCTCCGCCCTTATTTAACCCACAGCTCCAGTACGATAACTCTTTCTCCTGGTTTGGACCTCTCAATAATTCAATTTAAGAATTCTTTAACAGCCTTTTTATTAAATCTGTGTTTATTTTGTTACGTGTTTCACTATAAAGGGAAGTAACTTGTTTACAGGTGGTACCAAATCACTTAAAGGAAAAGTTCGGTTCCTGCAGCTTTTACATTGTTTATAGAATGAAGAACAACAATATACTCACCCAGAAGGCTTTCCTGATGCAAACGGTGCTTCGGGAGATATTTAGATCCAAAATCGAGCAGCGGACACCGATATAATGGTAGCCTGTAGGGCATAGATCGCCGCTCCTAAAAACTGCATTAATCGTCCAAAAACTCATGCTTTTCACCGATATTCCATCATGATTTGCTCCGAAAGGACCGCCATTGCAGCCTGTGTCTCTCCACACAGCGCTGTGTGGCTGGACTAACCTCTGAACTGACGAGCTGTTTACATGCTTTTCGCGCATGCGCAGTACTCTCTGGATTGCGTTATTGATCGCTTCCTTGTCTGTATATCTGTATACTGTGGCTCCAAACTGTAAGGACGTCCATCATATTCAAAGTCCTCCTCCACGACATCTTCATCCCATAGACATTCGTCCATTTTGCACAAAACTGGAAGAAGAAAGTTGATTTGTAGCTGCCGATCTTCCCCTGAAACAATGAGCACTGCGATGCGCCGAAGAGCATGTAAACAGCTCGTCAGTTCAGAGGTTAGTTCAGCCACACAGCGCTGTGTGGAGAGACACAGGCTGCAATGGCGGTCCTTTGAGCAAATCATGATGGAATATCGGTGAAAACGTGAGTTTTTGGACGATTAATGCAGTTTAGAGCGGCGATCTATGCCCTACGGGCTACCATTATATCGGTGTCCGCTGCTCGATTTTGGATCTAAATATCTCCCGAAGCACCGTTTGCATCAGGAAAGCCTTCTGGGTGAGTATATTGTTGTTCTTCATTCTATAAACAATGTAAAAGCTGCAGGAACCGAACTTTTCCTTTAAGAACTAAAAGAGTGGCTTTATTATTCCATGAATTTGTCAAATATTTAACAGCTGTTTTAAAATGTGTTATGAGAGAATTATCATAAGTTTACTGAGAGTTTTTTAAAACGTTAGGCAGTGATTTCATGACTCACAAAACTGTCTTAAAATTATAACAGACTTTCACAAAAAAATATCAAAAGTCCTAAAAACCTGCAGATGTGAAAAAGTGTTGTTGTTTTAAAGTAGGGGTGGACGACTCTAGCCTTGCAGAGCAGACAGACCTGCCTGATTCTGAAATCCTGCAGGTCCGTCTTGCCAGCCTCCGTTGTCCAACGAATTTACTCGGCTGAATTCTTAACGGCCCAATCAGGGAAGAGAGGCGGGAGCTGCAGAATGCGGACCAGATGACAACAGGAAGTTGAAAACCGGAAGTTGAGAACGGACATGCTGATTAGCCTATTGTCCTCATGGCTACCTGGTGAAACTTGGCGAAATCTGCCCTCCTCAGAAGTTTACTTTTAGGGATTGTCTTTGACGAGGTTCATGTCACATATAAGTGTTAAATGAATCATCTGTGTGGGATAATTTAGTGTAAGATGATAGTATAAGGCCGTTAGCTGTTAGCAGCTAAGTTAGCGGCTAACGGTCATTAACTGTTGTTAGCTGTTCGCGGCTAAGTTAGCCACTATGGCTAACATCCATGAACGGTTGTTAATTGTTGTTAGCCATTAGCCGCTACATTAGCCGCTATGTATGCTACATTATAGGAGGCAACCCTGCTTGATGTGGATTGGTCTGTGATGAATGTGAAGAGCCAAACCATTGTCCAATCACAAGCTTGTTTTTTTTTTGAACATTCTGCCCCTGAAAACAAATTTAAGGGGCTCCTACCCAGATGGACTAGTGAAATATTTCTGTGGCAGATATATGGAGCTGTCCATCTGGCTTGTCAGGTTAGGACAACTCACCTCTCATTCTCATTCAATGCGGCTCTCCAGTCAGGTAAAAATATCCCAAATATTATGGTTTTGTAAATCATGACAAAATTTGCCAAGACAAGTAAAAACCAGGAATACACAAGCTGCTATCAAAGCATCTCCAAGATTGTTGGTGAGTTATTGTTAAGAATGTGGAAAACTGCCCTATCTCACAGTGTTAATAAATTTTAAAAAATCTGAATCTGCATCCAGGTTCAGATTAACAGCATGATTTTATCCCTCCTTATGCCATGACCAATAATCCCTGAAAATGTTTTAAAAATCTTGTTGTTGTTGTGTAATGTTCTTTACGTTTTAAGTTATTATCCTTTTTAATAACAAACCAACAACCTTACAAACGAATGCTGGCAAAGCATCACCATCTGAAAGAAAACCCCGAACAAAGCCTGACACAATCTACCATGGCTGATTTTAAAAGGCAACATTTCCAAGAAAATGTTTCATAAGCTGCTGTCAGTCATGTGAAACCCCTTTTTTATGTGTTTGTCAAAATAGAAATTATAAGATCAGTAAATCTCTTCGATGACATCTAAAAATGTCTGAAGCTGGTTTTAATGATGTTATACACTTGTTAGATCAAGTAAGATTAATTCCATAAGAGCTTATATATTTATGCATTTTTTTAAAAAATGCTCATGACAGATATTTTTCCCTTTTTATTAAAGTATGATTAATTGTAATCTTTAATTTGAGGGCACCATCAATGTGAAGCAGTTTGGCCCTCTGGTAATAAGGATATTTTTAGCTTGGCCCTCTTTTAAACCAAAGTTGTCCATTCCTGTTTTAAAACTTTCAATAATTTTTTTTGTTTTGTATTTTTTAACCGACACTTTAAATCGTCAAATAATTTTAACCTGTGATGTTAAAAACTGTGGTTACATTGTTAAGCTCATTGTTAAATATTTCAAAATATACAGTAAACGGTACGTTTGTGGATGTGTTTTTCTGTACACTTTTAAATCATTTAATTTAATTGTTGAAGGAAGCAGCAGTGATGTGCTTTATGAAAAATGTCACTTACATTTTTGCTATGACTATTAACCCATATTTAAGGTGACATTTTAGACACTGATTCCTGGAGAAAGAAAAAAGAAATGTTCAACTTTGAACTGAGGTTCTAAAATTCATGATCAGAGATACATTTCAGGTTTCAGGTTCATTTAATGGAAAATTCAATGTATAATAGTACATTTGAAACTCGACATGGTACCTGCGTTCATCTTTTGTCGTACCAAATTATGTCCACCAGAGGGCGCTCTTCTGAGATAATGATTTCAGAAATTAACTATAAAATGTTTTATTTTCCTCAGATTAGCTCATTATTACAGTTGGTTCTGTTTTATCTGCCGGTTTGAGTTCATTTGAAAAGAAGATTTTTCTGCCTGTAAATAGTATTTTATATTATTTCTGAAAATGTTTGTGTTGTTTTATTTTTGTAAAGTAGACTGTTGTTTGTTTTCCTACATTTTTTAGATATGTACTGTTTTATAGTACTTAAATGTAAGAAATAGTTATTACCAAATAAAACACTCCTCTTTTTATATTGTTGTCTGGTCTTTGACATTTTCAGATTTCATTACTTCACAAACTGACTCTCCGTCAGCTCTCTGATTGGTTCAATGACCTGTCAATCAAAGTATCAGAGCTGTTTACAGGTTTAAGGTTGAAATTAAAGAGAGTGAAACTTAAAAAAAAAAACATTTATCAAAATGCTTAAACTCCTGAGTTGGTCCTGAATTTACCAAAAATGCAACAAATCCTGGAATTACGCTTTACACATTTTAACTTCGGCTTTGTTATTATCCCGTAGGAAAATTGTTTTTCAGCAGCAGGCATTAGCACACCAGTACATGATAAAACATAAACATACAGACATCAGGAAAATCAGGAAAAATCCTGAGCACAAGTGAAAAAGGACTTAAACCACAAAATGCAAAGACTATTAATCAGAAGTGAAGAGCATTCAGTCATCAACGTGCTGTGCAGGAGATAAAAAAAAACAGTAATGATGAACATATGAGGTCAAGCAGATACACCACAATGTTTTTATCAAACAATCAAAGTTTATTTACAAATTCAATTGCAGTTCAAAGTGCTTTACATCAAGACAAAAAGATTGACAAAAACATATGTATATATAGATATCTATAATAATATCTTTATTTATGTAGAACTTTTTAAAACAGAAGTTTCCAAAGTGCTTTGACAAAAAACAATAAAGTATAAAAATTACAGCGCAAGGAAACCAAAACAGAAATCTCAGTTCAAAGGCACTTTTACAGAAAGACACAAAAGGCAGAAAAGACATGACAGACACTAACAAGAAAAGTTAGGAGAAGAGAGACTGACGCTTCAGGTGTCAGAGACTTTGGCCCTTTCCAAATGTTATAGGAACCCAGACATCACAGGAACCATGCAACATAAAATGAGACCACGAGGACTGAAATAAAAGCTAAAAACACAAACTCAGAAAGAAAGTAAAAGGTGATTGAAAGCAATAAACAGGACAGCAAATATAAAAAGAATAAATTATAATGACGATAAATTAATTAAATATGATAAAAAAGAAAACAGACATGAACAATTAAGGCCTAAAAGGTTATTTATGAAAAGATTAAAAGTGTAACAAGGTGAATCATAGATAAGAAAAAATAAGAGTTAAAAGTAAGTCACTGCATTAATATTAACAAAACATAGAAGATGAACAATTAAGTAAAAGAGGGTGGACTTAAAGTAGAGAGAGGTAAAAAGACAAGAGCAAAAGTGACAGAAAAGGCTAAAAAGATATTAAAGGCAAAATAACAGATAAAACATGAACAGGCACTCGGAGCACCATTCTTGTGTAAATTCAACAAATCTCTGTTTTCGTTGTTGTGTAGAGGGGCCCCAAAGTGTACCTGCTGCTCCCCCCCTGGTAATTTCCCCTCCCCTCTCCTCCACTGACAGACATGAAAACTGCAGGGAGACTTTCTGCTGTGACGGTCGTGTTTGAACGAGCAGGTCTTTGAATTTTCAGGGAGTTACTGGAATATTTTCAGGAAATTTCAGGGTCCCATATGTAAAACAGGCTTAGATGTGAAGTAACTGTAAAAAAAAATGTCTATTTCTGTTATTTTATACACACTTATATCAAGTTTATGTGATGAAAATTGGAAGACTAGGGCCACATTTTGAGTTTAACCCTTTCATGCACCACTACAGTAGACAGAAATTTGGAAAAAAAATTCTATGCTTTAGGTTGCAGTACCATGTCCAATTATCAAGTGCTAAATTCCCCAAAACTTGTCTTAATTTAATAAAAATATTATCTGTGCACATTTTTATCTTGTCACAATATTGCATTATAAATCCAAAACAGCTGACAAAGGGCAAAATTCAGATTTCACATAATTTTTTGTATTTTTCATTTTAATTTTTTTGGCGTAATTCGGAAGTGAATCGATTGTGTAAACAGCAATAACACATATTCAGATTTTGCTTTTTCTTCTATACTCAAAGATGTGTTTGTGAATCTTAAGTAAGTTCCACTAGATTGCTATTTATCCCTTTGATACATAACTCCCTCAAAATATGACATTAATAAAATAACCACGGTTGTAATGTGTTTGAAAGTAAAAAATAAATAAATAAATAAAAGAAGAAATATGTAAAGCTGCTTCCAAAAGCCTCCCCACAGTTTTAAAAATGCAGCAAAATAAGAAACCAAATTTAATCTAACCGCAAAAATTCCAGCACAAAAACCCCTGTGTGCTTCTGTGTGTATTTTATTATGAAACTGGGATTTATTTCATGTTAGTTTGGAGCTGATTAAGAGCTTTTAGTGTCTCTCAGTCGTCGCACACAGGCTCTCTCAGTGATGTGAAGCAATCAGACAGCTCTGTGGTGTCTGAGCAGTGAAGCATCAGCCATTAAAACAACAGATTCCTCCTAAACTCACAGCTCACAGGAACACGGGCAGACGGCTGCTGCACCCTCAGACCTTCAAAATAAAAGCCCAACTCATGTACAGTGTTGGGATTCAACATAAAACTCACTCGCTGTTTGTTAATCTTACGCTGTTATTCTAAGAGGGACAATAAGTGACTTTACCTTCTTTAAATGATGTCCAAGTCTATTTATTCCTTCATTTAATCATTTTTCAATATATTAACAACAAAAATATATACAAAACAAAAAAGAAAAGAGAAAATAATAAAACAAATCATTAATTTATAATATTCATCATACATTACTGTTAACTTGCACGAAAAGGAGTAGGAAGAAGTAAAACTTATCTGGTCCTACCCCTTAATTTCTGTTACTTAAAGGGACTGTGAGGAGTTTCTAAGTAATTACAAAAAAGTCTCACTTTTAGATATATGCCTGATTGAAATACACACTTTAAGATGAGTTTTATAGCATCAAAATAGGTTATCTATAAATGCTATTCCTTAGCTTCACGGTCAGGTCGGTCAGGGCTGGACTGGCCTGGATACTCAACTTCAGGAACAAGACAATTAAAACTAGAGCAAATTTATATTATTCAGACACGTCTTAGAGCACCGGGCTGTAAGTAGAGATATATAGCCGGCTACAAAACTGCAATACTAAGTTTTCCAA
Organism: Scarus forsteni; assembly: GCA_036419115.1. Lineage (NCBI taxonomy): Eukaryota > Metazoa > Chordata > Actinopteri > Labriformes > Labridae > Scarus > Scarus forsteni. Next base: position 17,472 of record JAZDUH010000112.1, on the reverse strand, counting down.
AAATTGCTTGTTGTCACACATCAAAAACTATCGCTACGTAACTAGAAAGAGATACATTACCTCGTCGCTTTGCATCCTGTAAGTTGTTGAAAAAAGAAGTTGTAAAGCAATGCAGAGTTCTGAGGAAGGTCTGAGCTGCATTCATTAGCATCACAACAAACACATGCTTTGGCTTGGGTCACGTCTTGTGGTGCGTTCCAGTTGTAGTCAGAAGTAGGAATTTCCGAGTACCGCGTAGGAAACTGCAACTGAACGTCCCCGAAGTCTGAATTTCCTACTGGGAACTCGGTGAAACCTCGCCACCCCCGAGTTGACAATCAAAGATGGATGTCCCCAGTGTGAACAGTTATTTAGCTCCTGTAATAATCAATTTATTTGCACTTCTGACTGGGGTGTGTCGCTCTAGATCAGCTGTATACATAGTATTGTTAGACTTATATTTACAAAAATGCTGCCATAGTGATAATCACATTCTTCATACAACAACGCAGGGCGTGCTAACAACAGCTAACAATAGCCTGGTAGATCGGCATGTTTTTTTCCGACTTCAACTGGAACGCCGATAAGTCGGAGATGATGTCACTCCCAGTTCCGAGGTTACTGGAACGCAGCATTACGACATTCGCCACGCGTGCTCATGGGTCCAACATGACTGATTTAAATTTCTTTTGGATTTCTTTGGATTAAGTTTCTGCTCTGTTTCAGTTCATCGTCCAGACTGTTTCATTTTCTGACATCTTGTATGGTTATTTAAAAGCTTCTCGTTGTTGTTCATATACTTGGGATTTTAAAAATTAACTGACCCCTTAACTTGCATCCCCCATTTTTGTCAAAGAGAAATGTTTGTATGCAACTAGTTTTCAATGCTTACAAATCAAGAAATTTTAAAATTCTTGACTGTAGGAAAAGTTGATTTGCCTACCTTGTGTGTTATTCTTATAACTCTTTTTTGGAGAATACATATTTAGGATTAAATGAGCTCTTTATATGTGTTTCCCCCAATAATCAAAATATGGAGCAACTAGAGAAAAGTACCATATTTCAGTACCGTGGAGCTGAGGTTGTAAAGTTGAGGTTTTAAAAATGCGAGTGTGGCACTGACCCACTCTTTTGTAAAGTGTCTGAAGAAAATATCTGTTTTGATTTGGCACCATACAAATAAATGTTTATTGATTGATTTCTATTTTCATAAATGTTATGATAAATGTATCATTTCTATATAAACTACTTTAGGGATACTTTACTTTACTTTTGAAAAGTCACGATGCTGTGGAATCGGGAACAAATACAGTATCTGCAAAGTTGGCTTTCATGAATTTCTCCTCGAAAAATACGAATGAACTCGCTCTTATTTTGAAGGCGCCACCGGAAGTCGCGTTCAGGCTCCTTCCAGAGTTTGACGGTGACATGTGAGGGAGGATTTTCTCAACAATCACAGACTCACTGTTTGGAGTTCAGGTGGATGTTTGGGCTCGAGTTTGATTCTTTAGTTTTTAAGAAAAGGAAGTTTTTTTTATTTATGTTCGTCTCACCGGAAGTGCAACACAAACGGTTTATTCTGAGTTTTATTTTTGAACCCTGAGGATCTGATCTGGATGTTTGGGAGGAGCTGCAGCTCGATGCAGACAGCTGATGGATGTGACAGAGGGTCCAGGTGAGTGCAAACACAAAGACAGGTCAATTTAATTAACATTAAAAAGTAAATTAAATTAGAATTAGAAGATCTTACTTTGGGTAAAGACTGTAAGGAGGGCAGAGTGAGTTCAGCTTTACTCCCACTGTTTGTCTGTTTAATCATAGAAATGCATAAATCTTTAAAATGTGGATCAGTGTCAAAGAAATACAGAAAAAGGAGAGTTTGTGCTCAACACAAGGGACAGAGAAATGATTTTACTGGAGCTTCTGAGTCACAAGTTTGCCTGAGAGAAAGTAACTTAGAGTCTGCACACAAACAAACAAAGTAAACAGTTTATGATCCTGACAGTTTGGTGTGAAAATCAGAGTTATTTAAAGTGTTTTCCTGAAGCACAGAGCTCACATTCTTCACTTTTAATGAGGGGAAAGTTTCCTTATGTTACTGAATATTAAAAAGCAGCCCTCAGAAACTTTATGAATCAAACTTTGATTCATAAAGTGCTGAAAAAGGAGAAAAAAGCTCTGTTCAGTCAGTTTTCATGTTGAGTAATCTGTGTTTTTACTGCAGCTCTTTGTGAACAGGCTTCAGAAGGCAAAGTTCATCCACACACATGTTTGAACCCATGATGCAGATGGACTCTATGTTCATTATTCTACAGATCAGGGGTCAATGACCTTTTGTTAGGTCTTTGAGACATAGATCTTTATGTCTAGATGCACATGAGGTCTAGATCTGACACACTGGATCAGGGGTGGGCAAGTGGCGGCCCGGGGGCTATTTAAATCACTAAATGTGGCCCACCATTCATTCCCAAAAACCAGCAGCTGTAAATATGAAGAAAACTCAGATTTCCAGTAGAAATAATTCTATATAATCTTATGTAAGTTATTTACAACCTTACTTTGCTCTTATAGTGTCTCTAAATCTCTTTTATGAAGCCGTTAACATTAAATCTTATCTTACTGACAGAAAGTTTTATGTGAACATGGGGGAATGCCAGTCAGGACTCTACGATGTAAACTGTGGCGTCCCCCAGGGTTCACTTTTAGGTCCTACACTTTTTAATATTTATATGTTGCCATTAGGAGACGTCATCAGGAGACACGGCATTAACTTTCACAGTTATGCTGATGACACACAGCTTTACATCGCCGTGTCTCCTGATGACACAGGGCCCATTGATGCCCTTTTTAACTGTATTTTAGATGTCAGGTCTTGGATGGCAGAAAACTTTCTTCAGCTCAACCTGGACAAAACTCAGGTTTTAGTCATCGGTACAGGTCCAGAGAGAGAGAAACTGGAGAGCAAACTCAAATCACTGTCTTTTAATCCGTGTCAGCAGGCCAAAAATCTCGGTGTTTTATTTGACTCAGACCTCAGCTTTGACTTGCACATCAGAGACATCACCAAAAAATCATTTTATCATTTGAAAAATATTTCCAGAGTGCGCCAGTTTCTCTCTCAGGCCAATGCAGAGACTCTTATTCATGCTTTTATTACTTGTAGAATTGATTATTGTAATGCTCTCCTCTCTGGTCTACCAACAAAGAACATCTCACAGCTTCAGCTCCTCCAAAACTCAGCTGCTCGTATGCTGACAAAGACCAGAAGGAGAGCCCACATTACACCGATTTTAAAGTCTCTGCATTGGCTGCTTGTATCTTTTAGAATAGATTTTAAAGTTCTTTTATTGGTTATAAATCTCTTAACAGTCTTGCTCCTGCATATTTATCCAACTTGCTTTTACCGTATGAACCCTGTAGAGCCCTCAGGTCTTCAGGTAGTGGTCTTTTAACTGTTCCCAGAGTTAAAACTAAAACATACGGGGAAGCTTCTTTTTGTTATTACGGCCCTCGTCTGTGGAACAGTCTACCTGAGGACCTGAGAGCAGCACCTACTGTTCATATTTTTAAAGGCAGACTCAAGACCTACCTCTTTAATCTCGCTTTTAGCTGATTGTATTTAATATTATTTTATGTTATATGTTACTTATTTTAACCCTTTTATTTTGTTTTATTACTACATTTCAGTTCAGATTTTTATTTCATTTGATGTATTTTATTTTTTCTTTATTTTTCTTTTTTACTTGGAATTTATTTTATTTATTTTTTGTTAAATGTTTCTCCAATTTTAGCTGATTTTATTACGCACCTGATGTTACACAGTCTCATTGTACAATATTATTTATCTAACTTTTATTCTATACTGTTATATTGTTTTATTTATTTATGTATTTACTCATTTTTTTATCTTACCCTCTAGTATTTTTGAGTATTTTTAAGTATTATTTTAGTTTTAGCTCCTGTGTTTCCTCATTTTTAATACAAGATGGCGTTTCCTCAGTCCTCTTATTCTGCTCTCTGTCAGAATTTCCTTTTAATGTCTTCGTGTGTTTGAGTGAGTGAGTGTGTATATTGAATATGGTTTGGGGGAGGGGGGGATTGTGGGGGTCTTGTGTTTTCATTTCTGCGTTTTATTCCACTTGTTATTTTATTTTATCTTTTTCTCATGTAAAGCACTTTGTATTACAGAGTCCTGTATGAAAAGTGCTATACAAATAAAGTTTGATTGATATCAAGTATTACTCAATATTATATTTAAAAAATGGCAGCAGCAAAATATTTGAGCTTTAAAAATTTGAATAACACATCATTTTATTGATTTAAAAGTAGCTTCATTGGCTTTAATCCCATGTATATGAGCTAAATTAGCTTGAATTCTGCATCAAGTTCATTTGATTATGCATAATAACTTGTATTTATGTTGTAATATATGAATATTGGTATTCTAATTTCATGACACATTTAAATTCTCATTTGTTGTTTATCCAACATTCTTTTTTTTATTATCAAGAGTTTCTGAAAATTGTAACGATGTGGCCCTCAGGCTGGGAAAAGGGTTTTATGTGGCCCTCTTGGTCGTTAAAGTTGCCCACCCCTGCACTAGATGGTCTGTTTCACTAAAGCTTTACAAAGATGGATCTGATAACTGATTTACCTTCTCACTCAAGTTTTACTTTTAGCCAAATATTATTGTTTCAGTTTAGGAGATACTTTTCATAGATACTACCAAATAAAACACTTCTCTCTGCTCAGTATTTTAAAATATGTAACAATGAGCTTAACAATGTAGCCAAAGTTTAAAGTTAGAATAATTTATTGATTTTAAAGTGTCTTAAAAAGTAAAGAAAAAAAATAAAGTTTTAAAACAGGGATGACAAAACTGTCCTTAATGCCAGAGGGCCAACTGTTACACTTTGAATAATATCCTCAAATAAAGAGTTACAATTAATTAAACTTTAATAAAAAAGGGCAAATATATATCCGTCAGTGCAGTCTTTCTTTAAAATATATAAATATTTAAGCCCTAATACAAGTATTAGTACTCAATCTATCAAGTTTATCACAAAATTAAAACCAGTCTCAGACATTTTTAGATGACAATAACTGAATATTTTATCACCATTTAAAGAATTTTACTCATCATTTTTATTTCTATAAGGGTTGTTCACACCAGTGTTAATTTTTTTGTCTAAATATTTTCATCAACAGCCTTTTCCCCCTGAACAAACAAGTGTATATGAACAAAAAACAAATTAACTGACATTTTCATCAACAAATAAAAAGTAGTCTTAAATGTCTGACAGAGATTTAATCCAATCAGACCTAATTTGGTCATGTAGGAAGTAGAGACAAGTTAGGAATATATCCAATCACAGCTACTTTGGTTGTGTGGAAAGGTTGGATGAGTTCAGAGGAACACTATTGGCCCTTTTCCACTAGCACGCTTTGGCCCCACTCTACTCGGCTCTACTCGATTTGCAGCGTGTTTCCACTAGCTTGTTACCTCCTAAAACAAGTTAGTTTTAGTACCTACTCCGCTCAGGTTCCAAGCGAGCAGAGTCAATACTAAAAGATGACGTCACCGACTGCCGGCTACTGATTGGTCAGACAATGTTGTCCTTGATTAGTCATGAACGCGATGACCTCGCATGCTAGCGGTAGCTACCATTAGCTTACCCTCATATGTCTTTTCTTTGTAGCTGGATTGCTCTCGCCCTCGGCTTCATTCTTCTTTTGTATAGCTTCCAAAACTCTCCTGTACTTCTCAAGGGGTATTTCTTCTTACCACCTGCAGCCTTCTCCTGCTTTCCTTTTTTACTCGGTTTGTGACAAAAAGCCACGGATTGTTGTGTCGCGCTCAAAATGACGTCACCGCAGTGCCGCTCAGCTGTTTACAGCGACACTGCACCCCGTTGGGCAGGTGACTGGGGCTAATGGAAAAGCAGCACAAGGTGAGTAGAGCAGAGCCGGGTAAAGTCGAGTAGAGTAGAGTAGAGTAGGGCTAATGGAAAAGGGCCATAGTTGCTTTACATAAACAGGAGAAAGTTTGTGCAAAATAAATGTAAATAACAATAATAAGAACAAACACAACCAAATTATGCAAAAGCAAAAAAATCTACAATCAAACTATAATCAAGTAAATACACCACAAAAACAAGATGTTTAATGTTGAAACTGATAAACTTTGTTACCTTTTTAAAGAAATGTTCACTTATTTTTAATATGAAGTAAAGCTTTCCTAAAAACCTGGAGCAGGCGCATGTTTACGTTGTTACATCACTTTTCCTTTTAATAACTCAATAACTCAAAGACACCACACTGTTGTAACTCAGAATGGGTCTTCATCGTCTCTGAAAAAGATGGATGGCAGCATTTTGCTCCTAAACCTGTATGCACCTTTTAGCATTAATGGAGCCTTCACAGGTGTGCAGGTTACCCATGCCATGGGCACTAACACCCCCCCCCATACCCTCATAGATGCTGTCTTTTGACCTTTGCTCTGGTAACAGTCTGGATGGTCCTTTTCTTCTTTAGCCTGGAGGACACCACGTCCATGATGTCCAACCTTGCTGCTTATGTGCAGAGACTTTTCTGGATTTGGATTTGATGATGTGAATTGTAGATGATGGAATCAGTAGCATCACAAAATAAGCCTTTCTTTGTGTTTGTTTTGTGTTTTTCTTTGTATGTTTTCACACTTTGGATCGACCAACAGTGCCGGCGCTATTGTTTAAATCCAAAGCCAACCACCAAATGCCAGGTTTTCTTCATAAATCTGCTTAATGTCATCATTTTACATGACATGTTTCTTCTGTTTTTGCAAGTTAGGTCAGCTTAAAATGATAGTTTGTTGTTTTGGCAGCTACTGTTGCTGTAAACAAGGAGAGATAGAGAAGTCCTAACACTGCAGACTTTTGGTTTTGTCCATAGAATTACACGATCATGTAAAACACACTGGGTCATAAAAATCTAACCAATGTCCTCTTTAACCTGTTCTGAACCTGATTTCAGGAATGCTTGCATGCTCTCCAACAAAAAAAGGAGAGAAAAAGTGTAGAAATATAGTCATGCTGCACATCAAATTAAACAAGAGATTTTCAGCTACACAACCATATAAGCCATTTTTACACACATCAAACACAACATCAGCACCAAGCAAATTAATTATCTGCAGTATCACTGGATGAAGCTCACATGAACAAGACACTCTAATAAGCCTACATTTGAATTGTTTTAATAAGTAAGTATAAATGAATAAACAGCATATATGAACCTCTGTACAGGTTTGTTTTGGCAGTGATTTCTGAGACAGTTGTACGTACAGTGGAGCTGATGTGGAAATGCTCGAGTGTCTGAGTGTTTGCAGGAATGTTGTTCTGCTGCAGGAACAAAGACAAAGTTTGTTCTCACACTAATCGTCAGGTTTGGTTCTGCAGTATGCTGCTCTGCTGGTTCAGTCTGTGAGTAACAGGTTGACCAACAGTTTGAATCAGCAGCAGGGAGGACCGTATGACTCAGTAAAAGCTACTGAAATGACAGACACCATATGAATATTAATATTATTATTATTATTATTTTAGTAGTCACTCTAAGGCAGCTGCTTGAGTTTGAAACAACCTGGCGAGCTGAATCAGGGATATCTTTAAATCACCTCTTAAACTTTGTTTTTATAGACTTGCTTTTACATTTTGCTATCTTTACTGGCTTATTTTTTCTTACTTATCAAATTTGTTAGTAATTTTTTTGATTATATTTTATATCTTCATTATTTATCTCTCCTTACGCTACCACATTGGCTCCAGGACGGTTGTAGTCCAGATTTGGTGCGGATTTTCCGCAAGCTGCCACTCACATCAGCTCCAGATAGAGGCTGCGGCTGGCTCCGGTGCCGGGTGCGTAAACGGCACTCACGGGAGTAGAAGCTCACGTGGATTCACGTTCTTGTCTGGACTTCGCACGAGAACCAGCCCTATATACAGGAACTACATGTAAGGAGATGCTGTGCTGCTCACTTTTGCGACCTCGTGTCACCGGGTGTGATGTTATGTTTACATTTACTACAAGCGCAAGTGTGCGGTCAAAGAAGAGTCCACTTACATTTGTTTGTACACTCATTTTGTTTTGAAAAACAACGTTTCTTCATGCCACCCGGCATTTCACTTCCTGTATAGCTCGTCACATTTCAGTCAGCTTGACGCAGACCCTCTCCGGCGTCCGGAAAAAATAGACTTCTTGCGGATTGTTTCCGTTGTGCGTCACGGCTCCATAACCGGACTCGAACCGCTGGGCTAATGTGAGCCTACAACAGTGATTTTAATGATACGGATTACATGCGGAAGCCGCACCGGACCCGCACAGGATTCAGTGTGAGCCTGGGGTCACTCGTTTCTCGTCATTTTGATCCTTTTTTTAACCATCTTTCATTTTATTGATTATTATTTTTTTAACAATTTAATCTACTTTCTTTGATCTTTCCCAAGTCTCCAGTCTTTCAATTTTCCTGATGTGATGTTGTCCTGTAAAATCCAATTATTACCTCAGCCAAGGAGGTTATGTTTTCGGGAGAGTTTGTTTGTCTGTTTGTCTGTCTGTGAACAAAATAACTAAAAAAGTTATGGATGGATTTTGATGAAATTTTCAGGAAATGTTCAGCATGGGAAAAGGAAGACCTGATTCAATTTTGGTGTTGATCTGGATCACAGTCTGGATCCGCCATGATGAAAAATTCGATTTCCGTGAATAACTACTGAACTAAGATAGGTATGATTATGAAACCAATTGTTAATGGTATGTTTTCATGGTCAAGGAATCTAAATATTCCGATGACATAAAGGTAGGACTAATATCAACGGTAAAAATCACAATATGGGTGAGGACTGTGGCGCTGGCGGAGGTCTGCGCTCTCCGAGTGCTTTTCTAGTTTATAAAGTAATACGATTTTATGATGATGATTTAGATATATCTAAAGGGCAGCACAGTTGGCGGCAGGTAGTGCACAAGCCTCATAGCTACAAGGTTGCTGGTTTAGTCCCCACTGATTTTTTGACATTAGACCTGTAACGTCTATAATGTGTTGAAGAAGAAAACTCGACAAAATCTGCCATAACAGCACTAAAATATGATCAAAATTATAATCAGCTGACTTTGTTTCACTGAAACTCCTTTTAGTGCCGATTTTAAAACAGTTTGATGATGTAATTAAAATCTACTTTGGTTATCAATAAATGTTCCGTTATTTGCATAGCTGTAGTAGCTGAAATTGGCTCTAGTTCTGTGTTTAACTCATTAGATGAAATGCTGCTAATTGCTTTTGTGTTTGAATAAATACAAATGTTGATAAAGGAACCTTTTATGACAATTAAATATAATTATATTCATACTTTCTAGTAACCGTCATGTTAACTCGGCCCTCTGGCGATGACGATACCTTCAGATAATTTCTTCTGTTGGCCAAAGTTGCCCTTCCCAGTTTTGGATCATTTCGAGTTGTGTTATTACAGAAGCATGCATCCTGCTATATTACATAATAACCTTAAAGTAGAATGTTCTGGAAACAGCTCAGCGGTTGTGCAGCAGGTCTGTATGTTTTGAAGCTGTGACCTGTGATGATGTGATGTGTAGAGGGTCACAGCAGGTCAGTGTTTCCTCGTCTGTTTCCTGAACGACGTCCTCGCTTCATGTCTCAATTTTTCCAGCACAGGAAATGTTCTCATCCCACCTGACTGAAGATTACACTCACTCACTCACAACAACATCTTTAAATCTCTGGATGTGTCTGATCAGCGGTTTGTTTTTGTGATACAAGAAGGGGTTTTTTAATCCCACAGCATATTAAACCCAAGTCTATCCTCACTTTGACTCTGCAGATTAGGAAATAAACTTTTATCTTCTTCTTCTAGCAGCAAATATATGAGGGCTCTTTTCTGTAAAGGTGCTATGAGGAGAATCTAGTTCAGCGACATAAAGACTCTGCTACCCATGAGCACCCGCGGCGACTGTCATAATGCTGCGTTCCAGTAACCTCGGAACTGGGAGTGACCTCATCTCCGACTTATCAGTGTTCCAGTTGAAGTCAAAAAAACTATGCCGATCGACCAGGCTATTGTTAGCTGTTGTTAGCACGCCCTGTGTTGTTGTTCACAAATATCACATGAAGAATGTGATTATCACTATGGCAGCATTTTTGTAAATATAAGTCCAACAATACTATGTATACAGCTGATCTAGAGCGACACACCCCAGTCAGAAGTGCAAATAAATGGATTATTACAGGAGCTAAATAACTGTTCACACTGGGGGCATCCATCTTCGATTATCAACTCGAGGGTGGCGAGGTTTCACCAAGTTCCCAGTAGGAAATTCCGACTTCGGGGGACGTTCAGTTGCAGTTTCCTACTCGGAACTTGGAATTTCCTAATTCTGACAACAACTGGAAAGCACCACAAGACGTGACCCAAACTAAAGCGTGTGTTTGTTGTGATGCTAATGAATGCAGCTCGGACCTTCCTCAGAACTCTGCATTGCTTTACAACTTCTTTTTTCAACAACTTACAGGATGCAAAGCGACGAGGTAATGTATCTCTTTCTAGTTACGTAGCGGTAGTTTTTGATGTGTCACAACAAGCAATTTTTGGAAAACTTAGTATCGTAGTTTTGTAGCCGGCTATATATCGCTACTTACAGCCCGGTGCTCTAAGACGTGTCTGAATAATGTTACGACCAGCCTAGGGGATACTGGAGGAAACATAAAATTGACCACTCCTTTGTCACTTCCCAAGGCACACCGCAAGAAACCACAAACAAACACGGTTTTTAGTTCAAACAAAAGATTTTTTTTCTTTAATAATTTTTTCTTCTAGTTTTACATACTAAATCAAAATTACCTCGTAAGTAAGCATATAAAACAATAAACAAAACACTCTTACAAATCAAAAATCTTACCTAACCACTAACGAGAAAAAGAAATATATACAAACCTAAAGTGTCTCCCTAAACGAAAAACAGGAGAAAACAGCAACCAAAAAGACTTACTTCCCCTACATTACCTTACTATTTAATGACTGATTTGGCATTCACAAAATTTCACACAACACTACTTCAATCGGTCTTCACAAAGACGTGGCGTTGAGAAGTGAGGAAGGAGGGGCAGCGTCTCTTCTTCGGCTGTCATTTTTAAATCCCCAGCCATCAGCTCTCAGCCAATCGTCTGTGCCACGACACAGGTGTCCTCCACTCCGCGGCGGGTGCGTCTTTCCGCTGCCATCCAATCAGGACGCTCCACCTGCAGCTAAGAAGAGCAGGAGCACAGAGGAGGAAAAGGAGGAAGGCGCTCCTCTACAAAGGCAACATAGCACTTAAATCAATAAAATGACACACAGTCATAACAATAATATAAATTTGCTCTAGTTTTAATTGTCTTGTTCCTGAAGTTGAGTATCCAGGCCAGTCCAGTCCTGTCCGACCCGACCACGAAGCTAAGGAATAGCATTTATAGATAACCTATTTTGATGCTATAAAACTCATCTTAAAGTGTGCATTTCCATCAGGCATATATCTAAAAGTGAGAGTTTTTTTGTTACTTAGAAACTCCTCATAGCCTCTTTAAAGGGATACATTTTTTTGTTTTCGTGTCTTGCCTCACTTTGCTTGCAGCAACAAGGAAGAGACAGATAGAGCTTTCCCACCGCTAATTAGCTTAGCTCAACAAACTGGGGCTGCAGTCGAATGGTCCTTTTTTACTTAGGAAGGTTCCCAACAGTGAAATGATCAGGAAGTAGTTTGAAAGAAGAGCTGTTTTGAATAACACGATGCTGTGTTGAGTGTGAGGGTGAAGGAAGAAAGGTCAGAGGAGACAAGTGGACTAAAGTAAGAACTAAAGTTTGTAAGATCCATGAACCATAGACCTGTCGTCTACAATTTTTATTCCACTGAATACAAATTTATTAGAGTTTAGCCTCTTATGATTGCAACATCTTGTTTTCAGGAAAATAGATTAAAAAGAATTAAATTCCAAAACAATAAATCTGAACTGAAATGGAGAAATAAAACAGATTAAGGAGATTCAAATAAATAAATAAATAAGATGTAATAACTAAACTACACATAATCAGCTCAAGCCAGACTAAAAATTGGGTCTTGAGTTTGAGTTTAAAATATAAACAGTAGATGCTGCCCTTAGGTCCTATGGTAGACTGCAGGAATAATATTAAAAAATAGGATATCAAATATGTACAAAACCCAAATCCAGTGAAGTTTAAGTGTTTCTTATTTGTTTGTCCTCTCTACTGTGGAAAGCGACCTTGGGTTCCTTGAAAGGCGCTATATAAATTTAAGTTATTATTATTATTATTATTAAGTTGGCACGTTGTGTAAATTGTAAATAAAAACAGAATACAATGATTTGCAAATCCCTTTCAACCTATATTCAATTGAACACACAGCAAAGACAAGATACTTAACGTTCAAACTGGTAAACTTTGTTATTTTTTGCAAATATTAGCTCATTTGGAATTTGATGCCTGCAACATGTTTCAAAAAAGCTGGCACAAGTGTCAAAAAAGACTGAGAAAGTTGAGGAATGCTCATCAAACACTTATTTGGAACATCCCACAGGTGAACAGGCTAATTGGGAACAGGTGGGTGCCATGATTGGGTATAAAAGCAGCTTCCCTGAAATGCTCAGTCATTCACAAACAAGGATGGGGCGAGGGTCACCACTTTGTGAACAAATGCATGAGCAAATTGTCCAACAGTTTAAGAACAACATTTCTCAACCAGCTATTGCAAGGAATTTAGGGATTTCATCATCTACGGTCCGTAATATCATCAAAAGGTTCAGAGAATCTGGAGAAATTACTGCACGGAAGCGGCAAGGCCCAAAACCAACATTGAATGCCCGTGACCTTCGATCCCTCAGGCGGTACTGCATCAAAAACCGGCATCACTGTGTAAAGGATATCACCACATGGGCTCAGGAACACTTCAGAAAACCACTGTCAGTAACTACAGTTCGTCTACATCTGTAAGTGCAAGTTAAAACTCTACTATGCAAAGCCAAAGCCATTTATCAACAACACCCAGAAACACCGCCGGCTTCGCTGGGCCCGAGCTCATCTAAGATGGACTGATGCAAAGTGGAAAAGTGTTCTGTGGTCTGACCAGTCCACATTTACAATTGTTTTTGGAAACTGTGATCGTCATGTCCTCCGGACCAAAGAGGAAAAGAACCATCCGGACTGTTGTAGGCGCAAAGTTCAAAAGCCAGCATCTGTGATGGTATGGGGGTGTATTAGTGCCCAAGGCATGGGTAACTTACACATCTGTGAAGGCACCATTAATTCTGAAAGGTACATACAGCTCTTGCCGCAACATATGTTGCCATCCAAGCAACGCTTTTTTCATGGACGCCCTGCTTATTTCGCAAGACAATGCCAAGCCACATTCTGCACGTGTTACAACAGCGTGGCTTCAGAGTAAAAGAGTGCAGGTACTAGACTGGCCTGCCTGTAGTCCAGACCTGTCCCCATTGAAAATGTGGGGCATTATGAAGCGTAAAATACAACAACGGAGAGCCCGGACTGTTGAACAACTTAAGCTGTACATCAAGCAAGAATGGGAAAGAATTCCACCTGAAAAGCTTCAAAAATTGGTCTCCTCAGTTCCCAAAGGTTTACTGAGTGTCGTTAAAAGGAAAGGCGATGTAACACAGTGGTAAAAATGTCCCTGTGACAACTTTTTTGCAACGTGTTGCTGCCATTAAATTCTAAGTTGATGATTATTTGCAAAAGAAAATAAAGTTTCTCAGTTCGAACGTTAAGTATCTTGTCTTTGCTGTGTATTCAATTGAATATAAGTTGAAAAGGATTTGCAAATCATTGTATTCTGTTTTTATTTAAGATTTACACAACGTGCCAACTTCACTGGTTTTTGGTATTGTAAAACATTCTTCTGTAAAAATCAAAGAATAACCGCTCCTTTGACTTAAAAGTTCAGGATCATTGTCAGAACTTATTTTGTGTGCTTTTATTACATAACTGGAAATATTTTCTAATTAAGGAGTGACTCACTCTCATGTTTGTTTAGGTTTCTGCACAGAAAAGCAGCCACATCACAGAGAAACAGTCTGTGGATTAACAATTAAAAACTGAATGGCACATAAAAATGTTCCTAAACTCGAACTTCAGGACTTAAGTGTCGTTCTCCTCACAGGAACTTTGTCTCCTCTCTGTGAGCTGTTTGGTTTTAGTCTGAAAACAATAAAGTTTGAGAGAAAAGGATTAAAACCAGATGAGGAGGAAAAGATTCAAGAGGAGTAAAAAACAAAAGAGAGAGAGAGCCGTCAGCCAAACACACCTCTGATCTGGATTAACAGAGAGTGTACTCGTGTGTGTGTGTTAAAATGTGTGTGTGGGGGTGTATGTGGGTGTGTGTGTCCAGGGTGGGATCACTTTTGCTGTTGGAAAAAGCCTGAAACTCCCAGGAACCAATGACTCACACTGAAACACTCAAACACACGAGCTCACGTACAGAACTGACGACCGCAGAGTAATTCAGTTTTATTAAACACGAACATGTTTCAGAGTCTTTCTTCTCCTGCATCAACACGCCGCTGCATTCAGGTCCTCACCGATCAGAGCAGCAGGTCCTCTGTTGTTCTTTTCTTAAAGTGATACACCAACTTTTTTTGTTGTTTTGATGCTTGCCTCACTCCCGAGTCCATGACAAGCCAACTCCATTTTTTGACTGAGTGTGCATAAACAAGATAGAGACGGACAGAGCTCAACTACCGATAATTAGCTTAGCACAAACACTAGGAGTCAGTGGGAAGTGTTAGCCTACCTATTAGTCAACAGATAAACTCTTCAGTAACTCTAAACTGTTCTGTGAGCTTGTTGTGACTCTTTTTTTTTTAGTGGTGTCCCGATCCGATATTGATATCGAATATTCGCCCAATATTACACTGTTAGTCGGATTTCATTTGTACTTACAAATTAAATTACAATTTACTTATACAAATCAAGTTTGACTTTATTACTTAAAAATCTGAGTATGTGATCCTTGCTTACTATCAAATATCAATGTATTATACTTAAGTTTAACAGTAATGCATGTGTTCACAATTTTACGTTATTCTAGCTTTAATTCATCAAGTTTTAACCCTGATTACTTAAATTTATTGAGTTAACCTTTCACAATGCATTATGGGAAAGAGAAACAGCGCTTTTTAACCGTCAACCATTTCATCACCCACAGCCAGTTGATGAAGTTGTACTGTGGATATACTGAAATTTTAAGACATTTTCAAGACGTGGGGACGTGTGGTTTATCAACTGGACTGATAATTTGGACTTGTGGAATCGGACACCGCCTCTTAGTGAACGCCGGACTCTTTGCCGTGCGCACCGCTGTACACCAGAGAAAGAGGAGGCTGAGGCCGGGAGCACCGCCGTCATTACCGCGGTCTACTGGGATATTGTTAACGCCGAGTCAGACACCGCATCTCTGGAGTTGGACCCCGCTGTGTACCAAGGCTCGCTGAAGAGAGAGGAGGTTAACGCCGGACGCCCCTGACAAAACCTACTACATGTGGTGAGTGCCATTAAGCCAACATTAGCCACGGTATTGACTTTTCAGACGGCCTAACTTTATCACTGCTGTGCTACTTGGAGTTCGCCGTGTGAGTTTCCTAATGACAGTGACTGAACAGGTGAATACAGGGCGGATCTAGTCATATGGGGCCCAAGGCAAACCTAGTCATTGGGGCCCTTCCTGTACTGTGCTGATAATTTTTTAAAATTATTTTATTTATTTTTCCAACTTATGGAATGGGTGCAGAGAAAAAATAAACAAGGAACTCAGCAGTGGAATAAGTAGTCTAAGTAAGTTTTACCTGTGTTTTTTGGTCTGGTGAGGATCTTTAAAAATAAGTAAAAACCATAAATTTATCATTGTAAAACACTACCTAAAAGTCAGACTTTAAAGAAAGCAAGCAGGCAATGTTTATGCCCTGAGAGTTTAAAAAAATACATTCAATGTTCAATATATGGCAAATATTGTTCTTTTCTTTATTACTTTTGCTGTGGCTTCTAATATAGGATGCTTTTCTTTATAAAAAGTGAAAGGTGCTTTTTGATGGGTAACATAGAATTATCTACTAATGTCTTTGTTTCTCTGTTAGGATGTGACCAACAAGGATGGATACAGCCAAACACAACTGGAAATCCTCTGTGTTGATGAAGAAAATCCTCAGATCAACCCGTCCAGTGTGGCAATTATCTTAGACGGTAATATGGTGATGGATGAACCAGCCGACCTGCATCAGGCTGTCTGTGTCCTGTTTGAACTCATTTATGCCTCCATTATGTAGAGTTTTATATGACACTGACATGCATTCAGTTTCAATAAAAAGATTAATACATGTTTGGACTTTTTCCTTTTTTCCCTAATTTTGTAGTTAATGTATTCAAAAAAATATGAAATGTATTTACCTTAAATGCTAAGTACAATTTATTGGGCACAGGAATTGATAATACTGCAGGAGCTGGCCCACACACTGTAAGTTCAGATAAGTTGAATCTACTCAAAAAACGTGAGGAAAGTGGTTGCCCTAAAAAAATTAAGTAATGTACAATGAAAACTTAAGTAGATTAAACTTAAATATGTGAAGTTCTGGAATTGATAATACTCAAGATTTTAAGTTAATTCAGCTTGACATTAAGTTTATTGTACTTAAAAATAGCAATTCCAGAACTTCACATATTTAAGTTTAATTTACTTAAGTTTTCATTGTACATTACTTAATTTTTTTAGGGCAACCACTTTCCTCACGTTTTTTGAGTAGATTCAACTTATCCAGGCTTACAGTGTAGCAATAAAACAAATATCGGATTATACCGGCCTGCATCTAAAATCTCCGATATAAACACTCCAATACAACCAGTCCATTCTAATTTATTTTTAATTTTTTTAAATTCAGTTGCAGAATATGCTTATGTTTAATTTAAACAGAGTGTTTATTTGCAGTTTAACTTATAATTTCTAATCTGCTGAACTTATAATTTCTCCAGTATTATCTCATAAACAATATATACTTATTCTTGTTTTCTGCATGCACTTTTTTAACTGTTTTTCTGTTTTGCTGAAGGCCCTCTTGTTGGCTCTGTATTTTCTTGTCACTTTGCTTTCTCTGTATATTGTTTTTAATTTGCACTTTTATCCTTTTATCCTTGGAAAGCATCTTTGAGTCTTTGAAAAGCACTGTATAAATTAAATGTGTAATAATAATAATAATTTTTATTATTATCAATTTAAAAATGTATGTTTTTGTTTTTATTGAGTTTATCGAGGTTACTTTTCAGGGTCTCCTAATATATTGTTTTTTTATGTTATTTAATTGTAGTATATTTTTTTATGCTTACAGTGAACATTTATTGAACCCATTGGTTAACAACAAATGGATCAGTTTTTCTCATACCTACTATTGCTGTCTACTGT